>CAKALU010058962.1:20451-36188 GCA_916700995.1 Hozukius guyotensis | reverse complement strand
TATATACATATAATATAATAATTAAAAATGTTTTTAAATAAATACAATAAAAAAAATTATAATAATAATAATGGAGGAAAAAAAACTGTTCAAAGGCACAAACTTAAGTCAGATACACATATCATACACGTATTCAAAGCTATAAAACAGTCTATAGTTTAATAAAACTGTAATGTATAATGTAATATATAAATATGTAAAACTTTGTGCGTATTATTATGAAAATATAACAGGAAAAATTCGACAGGAAGTCTTATTTTCTTGACCGGAAATGAGTTGTGTGTGTGCTGTCAGCTGACTGGTAGCAGTCACAACCACAACACCACAACACCTCTACTGCTACTGACAGCTAGCTGCAGCTAGGACCGGGTCGGACCGGGTCTGTGGTGGCCCAGAGGAGGTTAGATGTTTCCCGGAGCCAGCAGAACTGTCCACTGAGGTCTGAGCAGCAGCAGAGAGGAGCAGCTGAGCAGCAGCAGCAGCGCGTCATGGCAGCAGAGATCCAGCCCGGACCGCAGGCTCGGAAGCCCGGACTGCTGAGCAAGATAGAGGCTTTCCAGGATGTCGTGAGCACCGCGGTCATCATCCCGAGAGAGGACGGGGTTATCAGCGTGTCAGAGGACAGGTAGGACAACTAGAGGACAGGTAGGACCCGACCACTAGAGGACAGGTAGGACCCTACAACTAGAGGACAGGTAGGACCCGACCACTAGAGGACAGGTAGGACCCCACAACTAGAGGACAGGTAGGACCCTACAGCTAGAGGACAGGTAGGACCCGACAACTAGAGGACAGGTAGGACCCGCTACTAGAGGACAGGTAGGACCTGACAACTAGAGGACAGGTAGGACCCTACAACTAGAGGACAGGTAGGACCCTACAACTAGAGGACAGGTAGGACCCGCTACTAGAGGACAGGTAGGACCCTACAACTAGAGGACAGGTAGGACCTCACAACTAGAGGACAGGTAGGACCCTACAACTAGAGGACAGGTAGGACCCGCTACTAGAGGACAGGTAGGACCCCACAACTAGAGGACAGGTAGGACCCTACAACTAGAGGACAGGTAGGACCCGCTACTAGAGGACAGGTAGGACCCCACAACTAGAGGACAGGTAGGACCCGACAACTAGCCTCCAACACCCCGGTTTATAACCCTAACCCTGGCCGGTTCTTCTCCCCACAACACTGGCTCCAGTCCGGTGGGTCATTGATTGAGCTAATACCGCCTCCTGGATCAATAACCATAAATATATCTCATTATATAGTCTGGATCAATAACTATACACTGAATATATCTCATTATATAGCCTCCTGGATCAATAATATCAAAGTATGTAGAAACCATATGTATCAGTCCAACGGTTTATGGCTGAAAACATCTAACGTTTCTATAAAAGAGTCAGCTGACAGTCAGAGCTCATTGCATGCTGGTTAACCACAGTCTGCTCCTTTATTAACTTAACATAGAAACAAACATGTCATTATCAGATTTAACTGCTCATTTTAAAACGTCACTATAGTGATAATAATAAGAGCACTTTAATGTTTAACACCAGCCTGGAGCTGTGTATGTCTGTGTGTTTGTGTTTGTCTACCAACTCGTAGACTCAGGGTCCTTCACATGTCCAAAGGTTGTCCTATAATGCCTGTGTTAATCTCAGTCACTGTACCCATTATACTGTATATGGAGGACAGGACCTGCCAAAATGAAAATAAATAAATGACTCAATAAATAAATAAATAAATATGTCATTAAATGTAGCAAAAATAATTAAAAAAATAAATGTATACATTAATTAATTGATAAAATGTGACAAATATTGATATTTCTGTTTTAATTTGCTTCTTTATTTATTTATCTTTTTTTATTAATTTCCTTATTTATTTACTCTTATGTTTAATGTTCCCATTAATTTATTCATGTATCATTCATTTTATAATTTATTTATTTATTTTTACATTTATTTCTTATTTATTTTCTTATTTATTTTTTATTTATTTATTTTTGCATTCAATATTTATTTATTTATGTTATTTATTTATGCATTTACCTGCCAAAATAAAAAATAAATGAATAAATAAATGACTAGATAAAGAAATAAATATATCATTAAATGCAGCAAAAATAATATAAAAAATAAATGCAGCCATTAATTAATTGACAAAATGTTTATTTATCATGGTATTAATTCCCTTATTTAATATTGTTTTTATTCATTTTAATCAATTAATTTATTTTTGCATTTATTTTTTAGTTATTTTGCATTTATTTATTTATGCATTTACCTGCCAAAATCAAAAATAAATGAATAAATAAATAAGTGACAAGATAAATAAATAAATATATCTTTAAATGCAGCAAAAACAATATTATAAGTAAATGATGACAATAGGACAAATATGAATACAATTGTTATACAATTTAAAAAAAAAAAATAGTAAAATACATCATAAACAGAGTAAGTGAGGCTAAACTGTGATGGTTTCACCCTGCAGGACGATCCGGGTCTGGCTGAAGAGAGACAGCGGTCAGTACTGGCCCAGTGTCTACCACACCTTGTCAAGTAAGGATTACTGATTACCTTTTCTTTAACATATATATATATATTTTATATATATATATATATATATTTTATGTATATATTTTTTCATCACGCTGGTATCGGATCGGTACTCGGTTTTGGCCGATACCGCAAGTTCAGGTATCGGTATCGGGAAGGAATAATGGGTATGGGTACATCTCTACTAATGAATTATTACCCAGACTGCACCTGTCAGGATGACAGCGTGTCGTTCAGGCGCTCTGACCCCTGTAGGATCTTTCAGTGTCCTCTCCTCGGTGCTGCAGTGCTGCTCGTCTCTGACTCAGTTTGTCCTTTTTGCTCTCCGGTTGTGCAACTGAAGGAAATCCCGTGCTGCCATCAGCAGGATCTGTAGCTCAGAGTAGCACCAGAGGCTGCTTCACTGCAGAGAGCAGACACATTTAGTTCACTAATAGAAACTTTATCATATACTATCATATGTAGAGTGAATTAAAGCTAGAGAGAAGATACAGGTATCATATGAAACTATAAATCCTGATGAATCCATCGGTACCAACCATGTCATACTAGCTGGTCATGAAGGAGGTTAAATAACGCTCCAAACTTACACTAAATTTTGACGAGGAAAAACTGTCATGTCCATTTTTCAAAGGGGTCCCTTGACCTCTGACCTCCAGATATGTGAATGTAAATGGGTTCTATGGGTACCCACGAGTCTCCCCTTTACAGACATGCCCACTTTATGATAATCACATGCAGTTTGGGGCAAGTCATAGTCAAGTCAGCACACTGACACACTGACAGCTGTTGTTGCCTGTTGGGCTGCAGTTTGCCATGTTATGATTGGAGCATATTGTTTTATGCTAAATGCAGTACCTGTGAGGGTTTCTGGACAATATCTGTCATTGTTTTGTGTTGTTCATTGATTTACAATAATAAATATATACATACATTTTGCATAAAGCAGCATATTTGTCCACTCCCATGTTGATAAGAGGATTAAATACTTGACTAATCTCCCTTTAAGGTTCATTTAGAACAGATACAAAATGTGCGATTAATCACGATTAACTATTTTAATCAATTGACAGACCAAGTAATTATATACTTTATTGTGTTTATTGTTAAATGCAGAACACAGATGGGTTTTTTCAGCTAAGATGCTTTGGTTGCGTCTGCTCCACTGTGATTGGATGGCTGGGTAAAAAGTGACAGTTACCAGCGCAGCATTTTATGCAAATTCAATATTCTTCAACTTTCGGTGACCAGAAAAAAACGCCAAACAAGCAGCAGAATAGACGCTCAGCGCCTGTGGTGTAAATACGCGGCGCTCCCATTGTAATGAACATGGCGGTTGCTTGCCATCCCCTGCGGTTGTCTTGTGGTATTGCAATATTGGGGTTATTGCGACAGCCCTTGTCAAATAGCAGCGACTTTGGTCCGGCGTTTTTTGTTGTCCCCCAAACCTCCGCCAACACATCCAGTAAACAGTGACACTGTTATCCAGCATGGTTCAATGGTCGACTGTGTATTGATTTTAGAGTTTATTTTCACCACATTCAATCAAACAAACAGAAAAGAGGTTCTTTAGAGATTAAATATTATTATTATTCCCAGGAGAAACTAATATATAATGGGTTTTGTTTCCATGTAAAGTTTGACTATTGTCCCTGTGTGTGCCTCCAGCGTCGTGCTCCTGTATGTCCTTTAACCCAGAGACCAGGAGGCTGTCGGTGGGGATGGATACCGGGACTATCTCTGTAAGTCCTCCGCTCGCTCTCATCTCAACACTTTGTTTGCTTTTTCAAATCAGCCTGAAGGTCAGGAGACACGTCGTCCCAGCAGGTTGTGTTTCTGTCTGAATGTTGACAGGAAGAGCTGCTGGTATTTGCTGTATCTACCTCCTAGCACATACAATGAAAAGCAGCTTTAACTGCAGTGTTTTGGCTGTTGACTTAAAGGAAAACCTCTCAACTCTCAAGTTTCTTCTTCTCTCTTTGAGACGTGTCGAGGTGGTTCTCTTACCTGTAGGGCGCTCTTTGTCCGTTTTAATCATACTTTTATACAAAGCGAAGCAAATTCTCGCTCCTCGCTTTACTCGCACGTGTTGGACATCTGTGTTCTAGAAGCTCCGGAGAGGAGGAGGAGCTCGTCTCCAGAGATACCAACAACTTCACTTTCCTCCATTTCCTCCATCAACCATGGAAGAAATAACCACTGTTACTGCTTTGTACATGTTGGTGAAGTCCCAGATATGTCAGAAAACCAAACGCCGTCGTGTCTGGGTTCATAACATCACCCGGCGGCGAGCTGTATTCACATACAGTGACATCACACTGACTGTATCTAGCAGCCACACGTCTGTACTGCGGTATGAACCCAAAATAAACAGATTGAGCTGTGATTTAATATCAATAAACAGATCAAAATGATGCCGAAATAACGACATAATGATGTTGATTTATAAAAAGTCTGAATTCATGCTTTGTCAGGTCTGTTACCATGACGACAAGCAGACAACTTTTAAAATGCTTGTTTTCTGAATGGAGTCTGGATGGATCAGTGCCAGGCTATGCAGCTGCTCCATCAACACTCAACAGAAAGTCATCTAGGCATAAGAATTTCTCACTCAAGTTGAATGAATTTCAGCTCCCGCGAATACACAAATTAAATATAAATCAGTTTCACTCTGAGTCAGACGAGCCAAACGGACTTGTGAGAGCACCCTCAGTCTTTAGAGAGACTTCTGACTGGTGGTCTTGTTAGTTTTCACTACTCTCATCTACTGTATGACCCAGAACTACCAGTCTATTCTAACAGGCAGCATGTTTTTATAGCAGGAGTCGTTTGTTTTGGAACAAGTTGACCCAACAGACCGCAACAGAACAGAACAGAACATTTTAATCTCAGAACAAGTTCCCCCCACTAGTGTGTCATATTAAGGGCGTCGTCCTCAGAGGAAATCACACTGTCGGTTCTTCTTTTTACTTTCTGTAATTTACATTTAGAAAGGTGGAAGTATTAATCTCTCTGCAGGAGGGAGGCTACACTTCATATAGAGAGCTAAAACCCAGAAATGAGTCAGCGTTTGAGCACTTCCTGTTCCCTCGTCTGGAAGGTCGTGTCTACAAGGTCACAAAACTTTCAAAGGCTCTTGTGATGTTCAAGTTTTACTACGTACACACTGAAATTCCAGCTTAGTCGCACAGCAGTTGATGAAATAGTCACGAAATTTAATGTATTGATTTGTGTACATAGACACTAATTTCACATTTTTCAAATCAATTTGTATATAATCCACGTAATTGTGAACCAGGAAGTATAGAGAGTGGCGAACTCCGTGTAGGGAGGAGGTCGGGGTGGATAGGTGGGTCTGAGAACACCAGACTTTCACCAGGAGACCTATATTGGTGCCCCGTGTGAGGCCAGAAGTCAACGTTGATTTATTTGTCACGTAACTTCCGTACTTCAGTAGCGCTACTTCCGTTGTTATTTTAACCCAAACCACCATCTTTTCCTAAAGTAGTTTTATTTTGAAAAGACTGGAGCATGCGTCACGTGTTGCTGCACGTTCGTAGGAAAACATACAAAAAATACGTTATTGAAAGTCGGGCTGTACACGAATCAAATAGATTACATTTCGTGACTATTTCACTAACTGACGTGAGACTCTGATGGAAATTTAAACAAAGTAGCATGACATGTTTTCCATTTATAGATTTATTTTGAAACCTCAGTCAGTGTGTCATATTTCTCTCCACTTCCTGTCTTTCAGGAGTTCATCCTGTCAGAAGACTACAACAAGATGACCCCAGCGAGCACATACCAGGGTGAGACAGGAAGTGTGTGTGTGTGTGTGTGTGTGTGTGTGTGTGTGTGTGTGTGTGTGTGTGTGTGTGTGTGTGTGTGTGTGTGTGTGAGTCAGTCAGTCACATGTCTGGAAGAGAACCAAAAGACACCATTGTGTTGGTTTGTTCTTAAACTTAACGCTTTAAAAGTCCTAAAATAGTGGTAAAATATCTTAAATTGAATTTTACAAATATTTTAGCTTTTATCTAAATCCATTAGTTTTCCCCGAGGCGGCGGTAGACCAGTAACTTACAGTAAAATTACTTATTGTTTGAATGGAGTCTGGTGGCTCTGAAGAGAGCATTAGCCGTATTTCCACCAAGACTTTTAGTCCCTGGAACTACTTTTCTAGGAACTAAAAGGTTCCTTCAGCCCTCTGTTGTCTGTGTTTCCACCGCGGTCTAAAGACCAGAGAAGATTAAGACTAATTAGTCCGCTGACGTGTGAAAAAGCAACGTGATGTGTGCCGACGAGAGCTGCTGGTGGTCACGGCGGTAAACTCACTCTGCAGCTGGACGTTCGGTGTGTCGTCTGGTTACTCCAAAATAAAATGCTAGAAAAAAAGAAACGTTGGGTTTAAAAGGTCTTTAAAGAACAAAAATCCAACCTTGTTATGTTGAAACTAAAGCTAAAATTATACACTAAAATCTGTGGCCCATATATTTATCTATAGCCTCTTGTATTATTGATACATATATATATATAATATATATATATATATATGTATGTATTATTATTCCAGTGCTAGCAGCTCTGTGCACTGAAGGCTTTCAGCAGTCTGAGGAGTGTTTTCATGATTCATTTCTTTCTTCTGAGTGTAACTCAGAGAGAAATAACTGGGCCAGAGCTCCTCTCATCTCCTCTACTGTACGTTAGATGCTTTATTTATTACCTCGGGTAAAAACTGATCATGAGACGAATGCAGAGTAATATTTATAGTTTATGTATTTCTCTGATCTGATGTGTGTCACATGTGTCAAACTGTAGAGTTCTCTGCACCAGAGTCCGGCAGCTTTCTCTGCATTTATTGGTCAGATCTTGGTGCTGGGTAGGGACGGGAACTGATACGATTTTATTGATACCGATGCCATTATCGATTCTGCTTATCTTATTGATTCCTGATCAGTTTTCTGTGTGGAAACAAAGTAGGCGACACAGGTTCTCAGCTTCAACTAGAGTTGCACGGTCCGATACCACGTTTTATTAGTACCGGTACTTTAAGAATGACGGTGTTTTAATACGAGTCGTGAGTTGTCGATGTGCGACCGCGGGGCCGTGTGTGTGTGCAGCGCTCTGCTTTAGAGGACGCCATCAGGACTGGGAACCCAGCGGGAGCAGGAAGTTAGAACTTTGCTGCTGGTGGAAGCAAACGGTCAAAAACTAAACTGTAGTGATAACCAGAAGGACGGAGTCAACAAGAGAAGATTAAAGCATCCTTGGGTTTCTTGAAAGGTGCTTTATAAGTCCAATTTATTATTATTATTATTATTATTATTATTAAAGCAGGTCATGAACCACAGTCCGTCTCTGAGCCGGTGTCTCTATCAGCAGAACTCCCTTAAACAAAACAAGAATTTAACAGCGCGGCTCTGATTACCGATCAAATGTCCCGATAACATTAGATTCACCATCTGTTCTGAATCTGTCCAAACATCTCCTGTAATTCTGCAAACACATAATCCACCAAAGGGCTCGTGTTAAAGTCTTATTTTACCGTGTGTCTCAGTAACCTGGTGGTCTTCCTGATTTTAGCAGCTCTCCGCCTTAACTGTTACTGATGCGGCGGTGGGGGTGCTTATATAATATTTATTATAAATAATTCCTGCCAATGATTCTGATATATTTGACTTTAGGACATCTCTGACTACATACATGCTGGAAATCAAACATTTTCACTGGATTCATTTAGAGATTTTACAAAGTAAAAGTCCCTAGAAGTGGATGATTCAACTTGTTCTCATGGTCTAGAGTTAAACAAGTTAACAACAATCACAATAATATCGAATGGCAATACTTAAAAATCTCAATACATATCGAATCGGTACCAAAGTGTGGTGATAGTATGGAATCAGGAGATAGGTGAATCGTCCCATCACTACTGTGAAAATGGACCTGATGTGTTGGGTTTTCCGTGTTTCCCTGCAGCCCATCAGGGCCGAGTGTTTCTGACGTGGTTCTGTGTGTTTCTGACGTAGTTCTGTGTGTTTCTCTTTGGTTCTGACATGGTTCTGACATGGTTCTGATGTGGTTCTGTGTGGTTCTGACGTGGTTCTGACGTGGTTCTGTGTGGTTCTGACATGGTTCTGACGTGGTTCTGTGTGGTTCTGACGTGGTTCTGACATGGTTCTGACGTGGTTCTGTGTGGTTCTGACGTGGTTCTGACGTGGTTCTGTGTGTTTCTGACGTGGTTCTGTGTGTTCCTGACGTGGTTCTGTGTGTTTCTGACGTGGTTCTGTGTGTTCCTGACGTGGTTCTGTGTGTTCCTGACGTGGTTCTGTGTGTTTCCCTGCAGCCCATCAGGGCCGAGTGACGGTGGTTCTGTTCGTGTTGGAGATGGAGTGGCTTCTGAGCACCGGCCAGGACAAAAACTTCAACTGGCACTGCTCGGAGAGCGGCCAGCAGCTGGGGACGTACCGCACCGCCGCCTGGGTCTCAGGTCTACAGTATCCTCTAACGCCGCTCGGCCCTTTAGAGCGCTCAGTGAACCCGACGGCTCGGCTTCCTGCTAAACGGAGTGGCGAGCCCTCGTTGGTGCTCTGGACTGTGAAACATCTCTGTCTTTTTACTGTAACAACAACAAACCGTCTATTTAAAGGTCACACAGAGGTCCGCTTCCAGTCAGTCTGTGCTAATGAGATAAGCTACCAGTAGGCAGGCTGTGCTCTAGGAAACTGAGAGTGTGTTCCAATCCACGTACTTCCAGAAGTACACTTCAATGTAGTGCACTTTGTGCACTCTGTACTCACTTGAGTAGTAAATTTCAACGGGGTAGGATCGTCTCAAATCGAATACTCTGCGGCGCACTGACCGGAAATGACGATCGCAACATTTGACTGTGGCTCGCTACCCGCCAAAATATCTTCTGAAAAAAAATGAAAGCAGAGTGGAAATTACGTTTCCAACGTCGTCGCCTACGATGTGTCCTCCTGTTGGCTGAAAATGCACCGGTATGTTTACGTGTTGTATTGTTTTATTCTGTTATCTACGTATGTTTGAATAGTGGTCGTGGCTCCGCCCCTTCCGCTACGTAGCCAAGATGGCGACAGTTGAGTGTGGAAAGTGTCCAGCGTTCCACACTCAACGATCTGACCGTTTTGAGTACAACATCCGGGTACTTTGAGTGCACTGCATTTTGCCGTACTTCCCAGTGTGAACGCACTTATGCACTCAGAATAGTAAGTGTAAGTACAGAAGTACGCGGATTGGAACACACTGTGTGTCTGAGTAGGATTCAGCAGAGACGCTGATCCATCCCAATGAGCCTCACTGCTGCTAGCCTGCTAGCCTCTACATGCTAACATTAGCACAGCTAAGGAAACCAGCCGTGACGTGATGATGAGGGTTTGTTTCTGTACGGAGGGCCGTCAGACGTCTTTAACTGACTGTAGTTTAACTACTGCAGTCACATCAGTAACCTCTACGTCTAACAGTCAGCCAGTGGTCATTCTCCAACCAGTCTCCTTTATGTGGAACAAACAGCTGCTAAAACATAAAACATAATTCACACAGCAAAATGACACAATGACGTAAAGTTTTAGTGTTACGTTCCCTGATTAGTCCGGAGGACGAGGGGAGGACGAGGGGAGTAACAACGACATTAAACCAGAGACAAAGAATCAAGGAAACTAAAGTATAACTGGACATAAACAAGGAATTCATTAACAAATTAACATCCTAACGCAAAAACACTTTCAACAAACAGCTGAGTCTTCACTTAAAACACTAATTCTAACGCTAAACGCATCATTCTATCACCCAGATCCTAATGAATGGATGTCTGTCATCAGCAGGACGCCGTTTCTTCTTCTTCTTCTTTGACCTTAACGTGACCTCTCAGGTTTGACGTGGAGACCAGACACGCCTTCGTAGGAGACCAGTCTGGTCAGGTGACCATCCTGAAGCTGGAGCAGGACAGCTGCAGCCTGGTGACCACCTTCAAGGGACACACCGGTACGCACACACGCACGCACGCACGCACGCACGCACGCACGCACGCACGCACACACACATCCATCCATCCATCCATCCTGGTGTTAACTGTTCCTGCTTCAGCCTCCCGACCGCGGTCAGAAGGACCAACGTCTTTAGTTTAAAGCTTGATGGTAAAAGAGACGTCTGGATCAGTTTAAGAGATTAATCACCGTGCTGTACCGTGTACCGTGTACCGTGTTCTGTGTGCCGTGCTGCAGGTAACGTGACTGCGCTGTGTTGGGACCCGGTCCAGAGGGTTCTGTTCTCCGGCAGCTCGGACCACTCCATCATCATGTGGGACATTGGAGGACGCAAAGGCACCGCCATCGAACTGCAAGGACACAAGTAAGAGTCCCAGTTCTTCTTCTTCTGTGGTATCACTGAGCTGTTTATATTGTTTTATTGTGTTGAATGGTTGATGTGAAGGAATATTAAAGTATCTAACAAACAACCTGTAGCCGTTGTCAGACACCTTGTTATATAAATGTGATCATCATCATGTTAATTATGGAGGACATAACCTGCCAAAATAAAAAATAAATGAATAAATAAAGAAATTACTCAATAAATAAATAAATGTCATTAAATGTAGCAAAAATAATATTAAAAATAAATGTAGCCTTTAATTAATTGATAAAATGTGACATAAATAGATATTTCTGTTTTAATTTGCTTCTTTATTTATTTAGTTTTGTATTAATTCCCTTATTTATTTAATTTTCCCTTTTATTTAGTTATTTATTTATGTATTTATTTTTTATTTATTTTTGCATATATTTTGATGTATTTATTTATTTTTGCATTTTTCTTTTTAAATTGTATATATTTTTTAAAATGCATTTATTTATGCATTTATTTATTTATCTCTGCAGGATTTTCCCTTTGCATTTCACACGTCACTCAACGTGTGACGGCCCCCTCATTTGCATAATGAGGCGGAAATGCATAAAGAAATGTAAAAAGAAAAGAATACAGAAATAAATAAGAGCTTAAATAAATACTCACATCTAAAAATAAATAATAAATAAATAAATAAATAAATGAAAAAATAAATACATAAAAAATAAATAAATACATTTTAAAATGAATAAAAATAAATACATTAATAAATACACATTTAAAAATATATTTAAAATAAATACATACAAATAAATTCAAAAATAAATAAATGCGTTTAAAAATGAATAAAAATAAAGACATAAATAAATAAAAGGGAAACAGAAATATCAATTTATGTCACATTTTATCATTAATTAATGATGTGTGTGTGTGTGTGTGTGCGTGTGTGTTCCTACAGTGACAGGGTTCAGGGTTTGTGTTACGCCTCACACACTCGTCAGCTGATCTCCTGCAGCTCAGACGGAGGAATCGTCATCTGGAACATGGACGTCACACGACAAGAGGTGAGAGACAGACTGATGGTCATGATAGACGTGTGACTGGAGGACACTGGGAGGTGATCCTCAACCTTATCCAGTCATATCTCTGTTAAAATGTGCTTTAAATATGTCTTTCTTTATATTGTTATGGCCCGGCTCTAGGACCACAACAACAAAGAGAAGCACACGTGAGGGAGAAACTAAAACAAGCTTTATTTAACAAACGTTTGAAATAGATTAAGAGAGGTAACAAAAATCTGAATTGTAGTGAATGAAGGTAAGTTAGAGGATGATAAAGAAAGTTTACAACACAGCACAGAAGCATATACCTTTATATAAGAATAATATACGTATATGTAATTTGATAACTGTTAAACTGTGTTTTCAGACCCCCGAGTGGTTGGACAGCGACTCCTGTCAGAAGTGTGAGCAGCCGTTCTTCTGGAACTTCAAACAGATGTGGGACAGCAAGAAGATCGGCCTGCGACAGGTTCGATCTCCCGTCATCCTCCATACTGCTGCTTTTAGTTACTTGTTTAGGACTTAATCTGGGACTAGTTGGTCCTGGTCCAGGTCTTCATAGCGTAGTGAAGCTGCTGCCGTCTCTGTCTCTAACTCTGCTGTTACTGATGTGGACGTCCCGCTGTGTTTCCTCAGCACCACTGCAGGAAGTGCGGCCAGGCGGTGTGCGGTAAATGTTCGTCCAAGCGCTCCACCATCCCCCTCATGGGCTTCGAGTTCGAGGTCCGAGTGTGCGACAGCTGCCACGAGTCCATCACCGACGAGGAGTGAGTACCGGTACCGGCCTCTGTAGTCGTCTCCTTGTGCGCTTCTTCCTCTTCTTCCTCTCGCTAAAGTAACCGCCGTGTTCCCTTTCCTGTCTCCTAGCCGAGCACCCACCGCCACCTTCCACGACAGCAAGCACAGCATCGTTCACATGCACTACGAGCCCACCACCGGGAACCTGCTCACCTCCGGCACCGACAAGGTCGTCAAGGTAACAGACAGCATCGGTTGTGTTCAGGAGAGCTCACACAGGAACATCTAGTGACTCTTTAGTGAAGTCCTGTTTATTTGATCTCTTATTTAACATCATCATTCCTCTGAACTTTAGAGACAAACAGCAGACTGATGATGTCTTGTGTTTGTCCTCAGCTATGGGACATGACTCCTGTGGTGTCCTGAGGTCCGGTCTGTTCACCAGAACTGTGCTGGTTCTAACGGCGGCCGTCGGAACAGAGAGAGAGAAGCAGATCCAACGCTCCCGATGCCAGCTGGGTAATATTGAACAGTTCTTGAACGTGAGGCGGTGTCTGTTGATCACAGAGAGGACGCTGCAGGCCGCTGGAGGCTGAGGACAGGACGCCAGGTTACCGACGGACGGGTGTTTGTTTGTGTTGGTCTCTCTGTGTGTCTGTGCTGTATGTGACTTTATAAGGAAGTGACACGCCTTATTTACTTAATTATCATCATGCATTCCTGCCGACTTCCTCCTGGAAACTCTCCTCCCAGTCAGTGACACATTAACTGGAGCGTAACTCATCACCTGTAAATGAACCGTTAATCCGACCGCTTGCTGTTTGTTCTCTGTGAGATTATTTATTATTCTACATATGTTCGATCTAATCAGTGGCAGCGTGTACGTACTGCACGTCCACGGATCAGGACTGAAAGGAAACTAATGATTTACTGTCTCTATAATACTGTTTAAACACGTCGATGCACTGGAATCAAGAAGCACATCGCTGCTGTGAAGAGGAAATCTGATTATTGTTTTTTTGATTATCAAGTTTTTGTGCTTTACTGATCATCTTCTAACGCTCAGATCCAGATGTTCCAAAGATGTTTGATATTTACAAAATGAGTTTATGTTAAAGACTTTATCAACAGCAGAGCTAAAGGTTGATATACTGTATAGCAGCAGTATATCTGATATCAGTTTATCTCTAGCAGCTGTTCATCCTGACTGAGCCGGCAGGTACCGACACCTGAAGAACCACACCAGTGTTTCACATCCTCAACTACACATCACGGAGAGCTCTCTTTTCTTTTTGCATATCAGTTTCAAATGTACGACGACGGAGTATTAGGGACACATTTAGGGAAATTAAATAAATCTAAGTTTACGAGAATAAAGTCAGGTTTACGAGAAAAACAAGTTTTAATATTATGACTTTTTTTCTCATAAAGTTGTGACTTTATTCTCGTAATCTCAGACGTTTGTTCCCCTAAATGTGTTCCCTCCGCAGTACTACAAAATGCATGGTGTAGATGTTTGATACCATTTTTTCCTTCCTGATACCGATTCTGATACCTGAACTTGCGGTATCGGCCGATACCGAGTACCGATCCGATACCAGCGTGATAAAAAGTATATAGTTATTATTATTATTATTATTTAACAGATGTATTTGCGACCTGACAAACTGTACATCGTCTCCAA
This sequence comes from Hozukius guyotensis, assembly GCA_916700995.1. Classification (NCBI taxonomy): domain Eukaryota; kingdom Metazoa; phylum Chordata; class Actinopteri; order Perciformes; family Sebastidae; genus Hozukius; species Hozukius guyotensis. The sequence goes on along the minus strand of CAKALU010058962.1, from coordinate 21,779 downwards.
ATGCTCCATTGAGCGGTGAAATCCCAAGTTCTCACGTATCTTTGTCGCTTTTGGACGATCTTTGTGAATTGATCTCGTCGTTGGAATGCGGTTTCCATCGTTTTGCCTCGGTGAAGTCGTCGTGCTCTTTGGCGAGATGCGTCTTCAAACATTTCATAAGATTGTTGGAAACAGAAGTTTTACATTCTGAACATATCGGCATTTTACTTGTTGGATTTTCCGCGGTGAAATATCACCAAACGCCTGACATGTTCCTCTCTCTGACTCCCGTTAAACTCTCCACCAGCACCGCTCTGTTGTTGTTCGCTATCGTCACGTGACAAACTACCTGCAGTCACTTCTTCTTCTCTGCTCTAAAACAGTAGTAGCCAGTGGCGTTCATCAAACCTCCAAGGCGACGGCACAGTGAAGGCTGCTGTTCTGGATTTGTTTCTGTGTTAATAAATGATGGTATCGGATCGGTGCATGGACTGGCGTACTCTTTACCGAATTTAGGGCAGAATCCGACACATTTTCGGTCCTGGTATCGGAAAACAACTCTTCTGATCTGTCCAAGACGCTGAGAAAACGAGATGATCTGTGGAATCAAACAGGAAATAACAAGTAACAACGAGGACGGAGACATTAAAAGTCTCTATTGTAGAGGCTCGAGACCGCTCTCTCTCTCTCTCTCTCTCTCTCTCTCTCTCTGCATTTCACACGTTTTATTTTGGAGGTTTCTGGATCTCCTTCCTGTTGGTTTCCAGCTCATCGATCTGTACTGAAATGAATGCAAACCGCCGTCTGTCTTTAATCGTAGTAACAGCTCGTATATCAGAATAAATCCTGTGATGGTGTATATAAAGTTATCAGATATAAACCTAAACATGTTGCATCCGAGGCCAGTGGTCTGTTGTTATGTCGTCGTGTGTTTCAGTGTCCGTTGATGTAATTAATGTGATGTATGTGACGTATTAAAAGAGGAGGTTCACCTACTCGACACACCGTGAGTCTGTTTGTTGTTTATCAGATCACACCGAGCACAATCAGAACATGAACACATGAACACATGAACACATGAACACATGATCACATGAACACATGATCACATGAACACACGAACACATGATCACACGAACACACGATCACACGATCACACGAACACACGATCACACGAACACACGATCACACGAACACACGATCACACGAACACACGAACACACGATCACACGAACACACGATCACACGAACACACGATCACACGAACACACGATCACACGAACACACGAACACACGATCACACGAACACATGATCACACGAACACACGAACACATGATCACATGCTGGA
>CAKALU010058962.1:4593-20431 GCA_916700995.1 Hozukius guyotensis | reverse complement strand
ATGTATGTGACGTATTAAAAGAGGAGGTTCACCTACTCGACACACCGTGAGTCTGTTTGTTGTTTATCAGATCACACCGAGCACAATCAGAACATGAACACATGAACACATGAACACATGATCACATGAACACATGATCACATGAACACACGAACACATGATCACACGAACACATGATCACACGAACACATGATCACACGATCACACGAACACACGATCACACGAACACACGATCACACGAACACACGATCACACGAACACACGAACACATGATCACACGAACACATGATCACATGCTGGAATCGGACTGGTTTTCATCTCTCTTGACGCGCTGACAGAAAAAGAAATAACAGCGTAGAACAAGGACTCAATCCGGCTCGGGGTCCTTCTGTGTGGAGTTTGCATGTTCTCCCGTGTTAGCGTGGCTTTTCTCCGGGTTCTCCGGTAGGCTGAAGACCTGTCCAGGGTGTGACCCGCCTTCACCCAATGTCAACAATGTCCCGTCCAAAAAGGTCCAACAATAACCCCCCCGACTGGATTAACAAGGAGATCAAACGCCTCGTCAACAGGGAGAAGAGGGATTTCACCACCGTCACATTAACACCCCATTAACACCCTGCTGTGGACTCCGCTCTCGTCCCCACCATAGAAAGGTCCGTCAAGACATGGTCACCTCCCGGAGGACCAACCTGAACCTGAACCTGAACCTGAACCTGACCCTCAACCTGAACCTCAACCCGACCCTGTGTATTATAAGACCTCATATTTGTACTGCCAGATGAAAAGGTCCTGACACACCAAGCCGGACTGTGGATCTAGTTTTTGCGGTGTGTCCTTACCGTCGGCTCTAGTCTGCCCGTGACTGAGTTTTTTTCGTCCGATTCAGTGTGTTGGATCTGAGAGAAATCAATCTGATTGGCTGTTCAGCTTAAACCAGTCAGTGCACGAGAAGAGAAACGGAAGTGAGGAAAGCAAGCCGACGAGTAAAGTCACAGCGACATGAACATCTGGAATGAAGCTGAGTGGTGTGAAAATGTTCCATGTACGTATCAGAACAACAGCTTGTATATCCTCCGTCCTCGCTCTTCCTGTTTCCCTTTCTGAGTGATGAATACAGACTACTGCCGCCTGCTGGTGTGGAGAGTTATTTCCTCTCACCAGCAAAACGGAGACGCGACAGTCGACCTTCGTCGCCGCTAGTTCTCTGATGTCGACTTGGTGTGTCTCCGGCTTTAGACCTAAATTGGGCATCACACATCTACTCTGAGGACGTGACACGAGAAGGAAAATGTACAAATACAATTTATTAGAAATTAAACATCTAAACAAAATGACCTGAAATTAAACAATGATTATATACAAATTACATTATTTGTGACATTTATACATTAAAGCATCTGTGATGGATACATTCTCCCAGTTAAAGGAACACTTCACCACTAAATGACCGTCTGTACGTCATCTACTCACCCCGTGTTACCTTGAATATAATAACTGTAAACAGGGTTTTAAATATTAAAGTTTTAGTGAAGATGTTTGTGAAGTAGTGATCATCCGACTGGATCAATGACACTGAGATTATTCTGCACCAGTTGTGTGAGAGTTTGATGATTTGATGTAGTTTAACTGTTAAATGCGTCCGATGCGTCAGATTCTTCGTTAACCGTGGAAACGTGAGAGAAGAACTAGTTATGAATTGATGAAAACACGAGGTAGTTGAGGGTCATTTTGGTGCTGAAGTATTTTTATATTTAGAGAATAAATAAAGAAGCAGATTTATATTTGATCAACCTTCTCGTCTGGAGATGACTTCACTACGTCTTTCTGTTCTTTAGAGTCAAAACTGTATAAAAGCGTCTTTTTGTACATTAAGAACAAGCTGATTGTGTAAACATTAGTGATGAACTGAGGAGTGTTTGGTTTTAAACGGTTTTCAACGGAGAGATCAGGGTTTGAACTTGAGGGCGAACTCGTCCAGCGCCGCCAGCAGCTTCTCGTCCTCCTGCGGCGAGGACCTGGAGGACGCCAGCGGGAGGTGAGTCGCCACCGCTTTACGGTCTGGAAGACATTTAGAGAAAGAGACAACAGGAGAGACGCTGTTACTCATGATGAGAATATTCAGAGAGTTGGTTACAGATGTTAAAGAGTTGCGGTGTCATAGAAACATGAAGGACGAGGCTTCATCACTCTTCTTCATCATTATGACACCGTCGCTCTCCTCTTTACAGGAAGCCTCCGTTTCTAATCAGTTGAGATGCTTCTGATTCACTCTTAGTGAGAAATTAAAGCCTCCATCAGGACCAACAAAACAGTCTGAGTCTTTTTTCTGGATATTTTTCAGACATGACCGTTTTTCATCGCCAAGATTTAGTGTTTGTTAAAATGAGATCTACCTCAACAACAATACATATTTGCTGATGCTAATAATATGCTAATAATATAATATTTAATAGTGTAACACTTGGACCATTATATAATATTAATATAATATTAATGATGGCTGTATTCCATTAGGAGGAGCTCCTGGTATTGTGACTCTTAACTGACCTGAACCGTCGTTAATGTTATTTATTACACCTTAAATATCTGCTGTGAAAAAGACTTTCACTTTTGATGCTTCAAACGAAGGAAACATTTACAACGCAGGACTTTTACTTGTCAGTTAATCAGAGCTTTTTCTCTAAAAACAGCTGGAAACGAGGCTGACGATGAGACTGAACAGTCAACAAGCTGTAAAACCAAAACTAGGAGCTAAAAGAGGCTAAAAAGAGTCGGTGATAACTCGTTCTCAAGCGTTATTGTACCAGGAGTTCTGCTTTGACTCTCTTCTCCAGATGAAAACACAGAGAGTGAATGTGATTATGTTCTGACCCTGGAAGAAGAGTCCGCTCGGCTGCTTGGCGGCGGCGGCGGACGCAGCGAGCCACACCGTGGTGTCGGCGCCCATGGCCTCCGTCCTCAGCTTGTTCTGCATCTTGGCGTGGAACGAAGGCATGGACGTCTGCACCGCTGCAGAGAGACAAACATGGAGGGATAAATCATTCAATCATTATATTATTATTAACGTGTATTCAGATATGAATCCACTGTAACGGCGTTACTGTAACGGCGGTAGTGTAACGGCGGTAGTGTAACGGCGTTAGCGTAACGGCGTTAGCGTACCTGGCGTGTCGGCCCAGCCGGGGTGCATGCAGGAGAAGTGGATGTCTTTGTGCTGAGAAGCCCAGCGGTCCGTCAGGATCACCTGCTGCCGCTGGACACACAACAACACTAAACATTAGACACAGATCAACGCCTAACGCCGCCATCGCGAGGCGTGGTAGTGAACCGGTCTCTGTTTACTTTGTTCTGAGCGTACGCAGCGGTGCCGTCAAACGCCCCCTTCTCAAACTGGAGGTCGTCCACGTTGAGCTTCTGGGTGAGCATGCCGCCGGACGACACGGTGACCTGGAGGAGGAACATTCATTATTTATAATAAAGCATCAGATTCATGATGACAGTAGGAGCATCTTTAACTTTAACCCACCACTCGGGGGTCTTCAGCCTTCTTCAGCGCCGGTATCAGCGCCGTGGTCAGGACGTACGTACCTGAAAATACAGGAAGCACAACAGGAAGTTCATCTGTTACCGCTGACGATCCAAACTACTTCATCAAAAGCTCTCAAATAAATAAATAAATAAATAAATAACGGAGCCGGAGAAAGGGGGTAATATTCAGAGAAAAAAACTCTAAATTTACAAGAAAAACTCACAAAGAGTATTACAGTAAATACGTACCGAGTGTGTTGGTGGCGAAGTTCTTCTCCAGGCCGTCCTCCGTCAGCTCTCTCTGGTTCACCATACAGCCGGCGTTGTTGATCTGGTGATTAACAGGTGATTAATAACTATACTGATGAACCGACACATTCTGGACCGTCTCTACTCTCCACCCACCAGGACGTGGACGGCGTTGCTTTGTGAGAAGTTCTGGGCGAACTCCCACACCTGTCTGGCGCTGGACATGTCCACCACGTGGACGTGGACGTTCTGGGAACAAACAGGAAACAGAAGTTTTACTTTTATTATGTGATTCTTTCACTAGATATTTCATTAGTTGAACTATTTTCTTGTTTATTTATAAGGTTTTTTTTGTCATTAATCTTCAGGTTCCAGCTTTCAGATGATGTTCACCACTTCTATGTGACCTCTACTGTTGACCTGCTATCTCCCCCTAAAGACCCCCTGGACACTCTAAAGAAAGAGGGAGGAATGCAACGGATCTCTCACCTGATTTTTACTCTTTTCCACGATTTCCTCTTTGGCTGCGTCAGCTCGCTCTTTGTTTCTACACACCATGTGGACGATTCCTCCTGCAGACTCACACATGAACTCATATCAGCATCACCTCTCGCTGTAGTTAACCTCCTGGATCATTATATATATATATATATATATATAAATAATATCTCTCACCTCTGTTGGCGAGCTCCAGCGCGGTGGCTTTCCCGATGCCGCTGTTGGCTCCGGTTATGACGAAGGATCTCCCGCTCAGGTTGACGTCCAGGTCTGCTGGACAGAAATGCTTCGCTGCAGCTTCATAACCGCTCCTGTTAATAACAATCCTTAAAATATTAGTGAAATATTTAAAAAATATATATCAGTAAAATATCTTTTAAAACATTAGAGAAATATTTCAAAAAACTATTCGTGAAATATCCCTAAAATACAAGTAAAATATCAGAAAGATATTATAAACAATAAAATATATAAAAAAAATATAAACAGACAATTGTTTTTTAAATATGCAAAAAACATTTGTAAATTATTATAAAATTATTAAAATGAGCTCCACCTTTACCAACTGCAACATTAATGTGATGAACAAATAAAATATCCCAAAAATATTTGAAAATATGCCAAACAATTATAGTAAAGTATCAGACTTTTTTCTAAGTAAAATATCTTAGAATACTAAGAAGTATTAGTAAAATATCCCAAATATATTAGTGGAATACTTCAAAGAAATATTGAAAGGGATGAACAAATAAAATATTAGTAAAATAGCAGAAAAACATTATTAAAGTATCAGACATTTTTAAAAATATCCATAATAATATCAGTAAAATATCCTAAGAAATATTAGTAACATATCATTAAAATTAGAGTGAAATATGTTTTCAAAATATATTAGTAAAATATCAGAAAAATATGAATACATTATCAGACTAAATAATAATATATATATATAATATAATTAGCAATCATTATCATACAGTAATATATTATAATATAGATTACTCTGCATAATGAGTACTTTTACTACTTTAAGTATATTTTGATGATAATACTTTATGTGAGATTTTGAATGTAGGACTTTTACTTGTAACAGAGTATTTCTACACTGAAGTATTACTACTTTAACTTGAGTAAAACATCTAAAAGTACTTCCTCTGACTAACCACTGATTGTGACATTTTACAGGTCTCCTGTCAGTATTGTGTAACCGCTGCTAGTTAACCAGTAACAGTAATATACTACTATATGATATATATATATATATATATATATTATTATTACCACTAAACAACATGTGTGCTTCCACCTGGAGTCTGAGGACAGTTATCAGGGTTATTATTAGTTCATATTACTGTAATAAGGAGGATTATATGTTGAATAAACCATTAACAACTACTAGACATCAGACTAAGGTTATTCCAGGTGTCAGCAGACTCACCTGGTGAACTCACCTGGTGTATTAAAACTACTAGACATCAGACTAAGGTTATTCCAGGTGTCAGTAGACTCACCTGGTGTACTCCTGGAGTCCTTTAACGAACCAAACCGCGTTCCTGTAAATAGACATGTTATTAATTTAACTGTAATGTGTCTCAGTTTGTCTGTTAAAGGTTAAAGAGGAGCAGAGAACACAGAGAACTCAGAGAACAGAGTCCAGTGTTCAGTTTCATAACAGTGACTCTGGAGGAGGAGCTGCTTATGTAGTAACAGGAAGTCACGTGTTTCACAACCGGAAGTACGTTTTAAATATGTCTCTAGCGCCTCTAGTGGAGCTGTCAGTGTACTGCAGCCTATAGTGGAGCTGTGAGTGTACTGCAGCCTCGAGTGGAGCTGTGAGTGTACTGCAGCCTCTAGTGGAGCTGTGAGTGTACTGCAGCCTCTAGTGGAGCTGTCAGTGTACTGCAGCCTCGAGTGGAGCTGTGAGTGTACTGCAGCCTCTAGTGGAGCTGTCAGTGTACTGCAGCCTATAGTGGAGCTGTGAGTGTACTGCAGCCTCTAGTGGAGCTGTCAGTGTACTGCAGCCTCTAGTGGAGCTGTCAGTGTACTGCAGCCTCTAGTGGAGCTGTCAGTGTACTGTTAATGTACTGCAGCCTCTAGTGGAGCTGTCGGTGTACTGCAGCCTCTAGTGGAGCTGTCAGTGTACTGTTAATGTACTGCAGCCTCTAGTGGAGCTGTCGGTGTACTGCAGCCTCTAGTGGAGTTGTCGGTGTACTGCAGCCTCTAGTGGAGCTGTCTGGTGTACTGCAGCCTCTAGTGGAGTTGTCGGTGTACTGCAGCCTCTAGTGGAGCTGTCGGTGTGTACTGCAGCCTCTAGTGGAGTTGTCGGTGTACTGCAGCCTCTAGTGGAGCTGTCGGTGTACTGCAGCCTCTAGTGGAGTTGTTAGAGTACTGCAGCCAACACACATCATTTATTTATTATACAAAAGTGAAAACAGAAGATATAAAGATAATATTAATCAATAAATAAATAATTAAATAAAATATAAAAAAACAGAATGCCAAGGGATAATATACATATACAATATTGTACAATGTTAATATTTAAAAAAAACCTACCTTTTTAGTCTGGCTTTTATATATTTATTCATCTGGCTTATTATTTATTTATTGTATTTTACCTTTTTGGTCTAGCTTTTAACTGAGCTTTATTTATTTAATTATTTATTCATTTATGTATGTATTTATTACTTCCTCTGGTGTTTCCTCAGTAAATAGGGTAAGGGTTAGGGTTAGGGTTATTTCTGCAGGTTTTAGGAGACTTATTAGTCAATAAATAGGGAACTTGGGTGAATCCCAATACAGCAGTCGATCCTTTGAGTTTAACGAATTAATTAAAGCTCGAATATAAATATTTTAAAAGCCGTAAAGAACTAAATATCTCATATATACCCAACAATTAGTAGTAATAAATATTACATCACAGATAGTTAAGTGTTTATTTGGGCGGAAGCAGCATCGTTGTCAGGATGGCCGAGTGGTCTAAGGCGCCAGACTCAAGGACTAAAACCTTCCTGAACATGACGGGACTTCTGGTCTCCAGATGGAGGCGTGGGTTCGAATCCCACTTCTGACAATACCTTTTAGCACGTTGCTATTATTCGTTACTGGCGTTAGAAGCGAACAAGTGAATGTTTTATTGTTACTAGCGTTAGGTAGAAAGGAAGGGAACCCGTGAATTGGGGGGAAATCGCGAGATATTAAAGTTATTGTATGTCGCATGACATCAAATCTCGCGAGAGTTTCTTTGCAGATCTCAGATCAGATTTCGTAATTTCCGGTTTCTAACTTTTCACATTTCTAATTTTTTTTTTATATGAATAATTCAAACTCACCTATTTCTGACATGATTAATATGATCACGGGTAAATATATTAATTGTAAGAAGTGTTTGTAAACTTAATAATTATTTTAATAGTTTCTACCCAGAAACCCTGGAGTGACACCGTTGCTTAGTAACGAGACACCGTTGCTTAGTAACGAGGCATTTTGGGTTAAAACAGTAAAATAATGTTTAAAATATAAATAACTGTGCCTTATGTTGGTTCGTGGTGGCTATGATATGTTTTAACTTGCCACCAGGCATTGTGTGAAGCCTTTTCAGCAGCTAATATGGGAACAACTGTAGTAAACAGTGTTAATCTGACCGTTATAAGAATAATATAATAATACAAGAGAGGAATGCTAACCGGAAGTTAGCCAGCTGAAGCTAACAGGAAGTTACATGTAACCAAAGAGTGTTAAAGCAAAGAGATAAATCTCCGGTGGGTTTTTTTGACAACAGCCTCTACCGCCATTCAAAAAACAATAGTAAAATATCCTTAAAATATTAGTGAAATATTTCAAAAGATATTGGTGAATTATCCTTGAAACACAAGTAAAATATCAGAAAAATATTAATAAATTATCAGACACTTTAAAAAAAAAAGAATATGCAAAAAACATTTGTAAAGTATAAAAAAAAAATTAAAAGTAGCTCCACCTTTACCAACTGCAACATTAAAGTGATGAACAAATAAAATATCCCAAAAATATTAGAAAAATAGCAGGAAATTATTAGTAAAGTATCAGACAATTTTTTAAAAATATTCTTAATAATATAAGTAAAATATCTAAGAATACAAAAAATATCCAAAAATATTAATAAATTATCAGACTTTTTTTATCTATCTATCTATCTATCTATCTATCTATCTATCTATCTATCTATCTATCTATCATTACTTATATTTTATTTACTCATTTTAATTAAATATGTATAAAATATAGATAAAAAATATTAGAAAAATATCTTTAAAATATTAGTGAAATACTTCAAAAAACTATTGAAAGTGATGAACAAATAAAATATGCCAAAAATAATAGTAAAATTGTATAAAGTATCAGACATTTTTTTTAACTATCCATAATAATTTAAGTAAAATACCCTAAGAAATATTAGTAAAATATCCTTAAAATATTAGTGAAATATTAAGCCTCTACCGCCATTCTGGACTAAAAACGTTAATTATGTTTATAATATTTTATTGTTCAACACATTTCTTTAGAATATGACAATAGAAATAATGTTGTTTTACTTTTGTATGGTACTTTGTAGGCGGATGTTTTCAGTCCAAAATGGCGGAAGCATTTCTCTCGCCTCCTGACGTTCTTTGATACTGTATCTTTAATGTTTTTAAGTGAAATTATTGTCATACTCTCGCGTGGTCTTTTTTAAAATTATTATCTACTTATTTATTTATTTTTATTGTGTTTTTATTTTTATTTTATGTTGGTTTTGTTTAATTTCTGTTGTCCTTTTATGTTTGGCACAGCTCTTTGTTTATGTTTTCGCTATGCTTCTTTTGTATGTAAATGATTTTAATTTTTTCTGCTGTTACTATGGAAACTGTCATTTTGAAAAAAAAAAAAAAAAATTGATAGTGTAACAGGCTGGAGCCAACATGGCGGCGCTCTGGAGCCAACATGACGGCTAGTTAAACGGAGTTTCTTTGTCTCTTAAATAAAAACATTTGTTTGTTAAATGCTTGTTGATTAAAGTGTAAATCCATTCAGTAAACCGGCTTGGTTGACTACTTCCTGTCTATTTTAAACCACAGGATCGTATTTTTACTAAATAATAACCTCCTGTCAGTAATAATCTAACTCTTAAAGCGTTTAACGGTTATAGTTTATCTCCCTGTTGAAGCAGCGACAGACTGCAGCTGTAACCGTCTCTGAGCTGAGCAGCTGAGCAGCTGAGCAGCAGTCAAACAGGCATCTAGCGGCCGTTGAACACAGTTGTCAGGATGGCCGAGCGGTCTAAGGCGCCAGACTCAAGGTTTCAAACCTTCCTGAATAGGGACTTCTGGTCTCCGAATGGAGGCGTGGGTTCGAATCCCACTTCTGACAATAATTTTTCGTTGTTTATGCGACACGATATCAGCCTTTAGAGATAGTTTATAATCAAATACAAACCGCCTGTAATAATCTATCAATCCCCGCGGTAGCTTTTACTGTAACGTTTTCACATTGAATCACTGTGGTTAAAATAGGTTAAAATAGGTTAAAATAGGTTTAAATAGGATCTTTTTAAAAATCAGAATTAAAATCTGATTTCAGAATCAGTTGCTATTGTATAAACAAGAAAATAATGTAAGAAAATATAAATAAATAATGTTCATACTGCTACAATATGACATAATATAACATAATATAATAAAAAATATATAATTATTAAAATAAAAAATAAGAAAATGAGAATATAAGAAATATGTACAAATATTTGCATTAAGACGTGCAATATTTAACAAATAACCACAGTGCAAATAAGTGAATACAAAATGCTGAGAAGTGGGATCTGTTAAGTGAGTTAAATATAAATGCCAGAATGGTATAAATAAAAAATAAATAAGTATATTTCTGGAATGTGCGGTATAAATGCAGTATTAATGACAGTATTCTACAGTTTGCAGTGTCAGTGACGGTATTTTACAGTTGAATTATTGCACAAATTATTGAACAGTTAAGTCAGGATTGCATTTAGCAGCTGACGGGTGAAATAAGAATTAATGACAAATAAATACAAAATTATAAATTACGTATTAAACACAAACAAGTATTACATATAATACTATATAAGTTACATTAAGAAAGATAAATTATATAAAACAGTAGTTCTTGTGTTTCATCAGCAGAGTGCGCTGCTCCTTCATGGAGACAGATGACAAGTTTTACTTTATAAGTGAGTTAACAAAAGGTCACAATATAAGAACTAGTCATATAAAGATACAATGACAATAAGATGTAGGATAAGACTAAGGATGACATAAATAAAATATAAAATAAAGCATTATATACATACATGAAACAGAGGATTTGTGTGCAATAAATTGATATTTCTGTTATTTCTTTATTTATATATATCTTTTGTATTAATTCCCTTATTTATCTACTCTTGTTTAATTTATTTATTCATTTAATTTTATATTTATATTTGAATATGTGTATTTGAGTATTTGTGCATTTATTTATTTATGCAAGAATACAGAAATAAATAAGGAGTGAAATGGAAAGGGAAAATTGTGCAGAAATAAATAAATATACATTTAAAAATAAATAAATTCATAAAGAATAAATGCAAAAATAAATTAATACATTTTGAAAATTAATACAAATAAATATATAAAAATGGAAAATTAAAATAGAAGAGTAAATAAATAAGGGAATTAATATAAAGATATGAAGCAAACTAAAACAAATATCAATTTATGTCATTTTATCAATTAATGACATTTATTTTTAATATTAATTTTGCTACATTAATGACTTGTATTTATTTATTGAGTCATTTATTTTGGCAGGTTCTGTCCTCCATAGTTTACAATTTTTTTAAAAATTTATATTTATTTTTAAATTTGTGCATTTATGGTCCAAAGATCATTAGGGAAAAGAACCGTTTAAGTAAAAAGTGGAGAGTTTAGTGTCGTCTTTACCGAGGTCAGAGAAAACCAAAACCCAATGAAGAACAGTTTTTTTGGTCTGATGAAACAAATATTAAGTTATTTGGACATAATGATGATGAGGTTTGGAGGAGTTTAGTTAATGAATTCAACCCTTTAACTAGAAGTATCATGCTCTGCTGCCGTTTGTTCTACCAGTTTCTACTTTGAGAAGTAATACATGTAAAAATAAATAGTCTCAATTAATTAAAATAATATTTTTTATTGTTATTCACATTCAATAATTACTTTTTTTTATACATTTATCAATAAAAGTCTTCAATTCTAACAGCTGCATACTATCAATCTACCGTCACGGGTTAGGGTTAGGGTTAGGGTTAGAACCGGCGGTCGTCGTGGTGGAGGAGGCTCCGGTGGTAGTGGTCGAACCGGCAATCGTGGTGGTGGAGGAGGCTCCGGTGGTAGTGGTCGAACCGGCAATCGTGGTGGTGGAGGAGGCTCCGGTGGTAGTGGCCGAACCGGCGGTCGTGGTGGTGGAGGACGCTCCGGTGGTGGTGGTCGAACCGGCGGTCGTGGTGGTGGAGGAGGCTCCGTTGGTAGTGGTCGAACCGGCGGTTGTTGTGGTGGACGAGGCTCCGGTGGTAGTGGTCGAGGCTCCGGTAGTGGTCGAACTGGCTCCGGTGGTAGTGGTCGAGGCTCCGGTAGTGGTCGAACTGGCTCCAGTTGTCGTGGTCGAACCGGCGGTCGTGGTGGTGGAGGAGGCTCCGGTGGTAGTGGTTGAACCGGCGGTTGTTGTGGTGGACGAGGCTCCGGTGGTAGTGGTCGAGGCTCCGGTAGTGGTCGAACTGGCTCCGGTGGTAGTGGTCGAGGCTCCGGTAGTGGTCGAACTGGCTCCGGTGGTAGTGGTCGAGGCTCCGGTAGTGGTCGAAATGGCTCCAGTTGTCGTGGTTGAACCGGCGGTCGTCGTGGTGGATGAGGCTCCGGTCGTGGTCATCGAGGATCCGGTGGTAGTGGTCGAACCGGTGGTCGTTGTGGTGGACGAGGCGCCGGTGGTAGTGGTCGAGGCTCCGGTCGTGGTAGTGGTCGAACTGGCACCCGTCGTGGACGAACCAGTGCCAATCATGGTAGACGTGGAGCCGGTGGTCGTCGAGCCAGTGGTCGATGTGGAGCCGGTGGTCGTCGAGCCAGTGGTAGACGTCGAGCCGGTGGTCGTCGAGCCAGTGGTAGACGTGGAGCCGGTGGTCGTCGAGAGGGTAGATGTGGAGCCGGTGGTCGTCGAGCCGGTAGACGTGGAGCCGGTGGTCGTCGAGCCAGTGGTAGACGTGGAGCCGGTGGTCGTCGAGCCGGTAGACGTGGAGCCGGTGGTCGTCGAGCCAGTGGTAGACGTGGAGCCGGGGGTCGTCCAGAGGGTAGATGTGGAGCCAGTGGTCGTCGAGCCGGTAGACGTGGAGCCAGTGGTCGTCAAGCCGGTGGTCGTCGTGGAGGGTGGGCGCCTGGTCGTCGTGGTGGAGGGTGGGCGTCTGCTCGTCGTGGTGGAGGGTGGGCGCCTGGTCGTCGTGGTGGAGGGTGGTTGTGTTCCAGGAGTCGTGGACCCTGGTATCCAGTTTACTCCGGTGTACGGCCCTTTAGGAATTTCTCCAAATCCCCACAACTCATAAATCCCTGCACCATAAACCGCCTCCACTCCGGCAGCCGTGGGTCTACGAGTCACTGAGCCGACAGGCGCCTGTGTTGTTTGTGGATTGTACGGTTCAACGGGAATATTGTCAAAGTTCCACATTTCAAACACATCCGGTTCCTCCAGAGACCTCCTGACGTGACGCCTCCCAACTGTCGACAACGTGGGGGAACAAGCTGCCAGCGTCATGCAAAGTTTCCCAGCAGAGTCGACGTAAACCAGTTCAAACCCAGAATCCTGTCGACAGTCTTAATGTCAGTTTTCACACTAAATTATTTAACAGTTTTTAACGTGTTTTGCAGCTGACTTACCTTGTTTGGTAACTTTGATATCTCCACAAACAAAGCACTGGGCGTCCTCCGTTGTCTCACCGAGTATCCTTCGTTAGTGGAAAAATCTGCCATAAAAAGAAAAATGTCAGACATTAATTCATAATTATGGTTGTGACGCCCCTCGCCCCGTCTTGTAGGCTGCCCTGGCCAACCTCAGCAGGCAGTTGGCTGACGAGGGGGGTTGAGCTCACCTGGGCCTTCCAGGCTATGAAACCTGCCCCATGTGCTCACTGTCTCTCTCTTCCTGCAGCCACATCCACCTGACATTACCTTTATTTGGTTCTGCACCCTCAACACCTTCCCAGCACATATGCCACACATCCATGCACTATATTTATTTGATGACGTTACTAATCTACACACTCCATTGTTCATTTTATATTAACCCTCATTTAATAAATTGTTTGTTTTATATATAACCTTGCGTGAACTCCCTTTTTGTCACATTCCCTGAGCCAGTTTGTGAAAAATGGGGGCTCGTCCGGGATTCCAACCCATTTGGTAGGGTTGAGCAATTAAAAACTTCATCTATATGTATAATAATGTCCGAGGGGCGGAGAGACATTAAACAGGTAGATTAAAGTTAACCGGGTCCTTACCGAGCTCCTTCACCTTCTTCAGTATTGCTTCTCGAGGCAGCCTCACAGTGACACGTGTTGTTCTACAGGTCACCAGCGGTGGCGTTACTGGATTCTCACAGACCGCCACGCCGGTCATGTTCTCCTGCCGGAGACGGTCGAAGTAACGTAGTTTCAACGGGCGGAAACCGCCTCCATCTCCAGTCTGACGACACACAGGATGTCATCAATTATAGGAGGAGGCATTTTAGTTCATACTTCAGAGCAAAGATCTGTTCTGTGGTCAGTTTATTGGCTAATAACGGTCGTTTGAATCATAAGAAGAAAGTCACAAGGGTAATCTTATTGAAGGTGGAACCTGCCAAAAATAAAAAATAAATGAATAAATAAATGTCACTAAATGCTGCAAAAATAATATTAAAAACAAATGTAGCCATTAATTAATAGATAAAATGTGACATAAATTAATATTTCTATTTAATTTGCTTCTTTATTTATTTTTTTGTGTTAATTCCCTTATTTATTTTAATTATTTTTTTTTCATTTGATTCTAGCATTTATTTTTTTTATTGACCTTTGCATTTATTTGAGTATTTCTTTTTTATTTCTTTTTAAATGCATGTAATTAATTTATTTCTACATAATTTTCCCTTTGCATTTCAGCCTTTATTTATTTCCCCAAAATGATTTATTTATGTTTTCTTTTCTTTCTACATTTCTGCGTCATTATGCAAATGAGGGGGGCGTCAAGCAACATGCGTCCTCTCAAAATCGTGCAGAAATGAATAAATTAAATGCATAAATACATACATTTAAATAAAAAATAAATATATCAATAAAAATAAATGCTAAAATCAATAAAATTAAACAGAAGACTAAATAAATAAGGGGATTAATACAAAGATGTGGTTCCAGTGAATGGATGAACCCTAATCAACACAAGGCATCATGGGACTAGAGATGAGGAGGTCAGATGGAGCCTGAGGATTAGTGGTGATTAGTGTGGACAGATAAATGAACATGTTACCTGTGTTGCTGTGTAGCAGCCAGTAGAGAGAAGCTTCACCATCAACCAGCCTCTAGAGACATGAATGGAACTGTGACACCCGGCAGGCAGCGACAACAACCGCCTCCCATCTGTTGGACCAACATGAGGAGAAACATTAGAGTCTTCTTCTGACAACGACCGCCTTCATTCCTTTCTCTAAAGAGGTGGACGAATCAAACACACCTTCCAGACGCAGATCTGTGTATCTGATGAGTGAGAAGCGCAGAGAAAGAGTTCCTTTACTGCAGCGATACTGAGGCTGGTTGAAGTCTGACGGCTCGGGACTCTTTACGCTTCCTGAAATACAGAAACAAGAAGATTAAACAAGAGATGATGCCAGAGGTTAAAGGGGAAGTTAATTACAGAAATAAATAAGTTTGTGGAAATAAATAAGGGGTGAAATGCAAAGGGAAAATTGTGCATAAATAAATACATTCATTTAAAAATAAATATTAAAAAATAAAAAAAAACATAAATGCATAAATAAATAAAAAATAAAAAATAAATGCAAAAATAAATAAATACAAAATAAATGCATTTTTTTTAAATAAATAATAAAAATAAATACATAAACAAATAAAAGAAAAACAAATTAAACAGAAGAGTAAATGAATACAGGGTGAAATGCAAAAGGAAAACTGTGCATAAATAAATACATATATTTTTAAAAAAAATTTAAAAAAAAACATAAATGCATAAACAAATAAATAATGAATGAAAAAATTAATAACGAAAAGATTAATTAATTAATTTTGAAAAGAAATAAATAAAAATAAATACATAAATAAATAAAGCAAAATAAAACAGAAATAACAATTCATGTCACAATTTATCAATTAATTAATGCCTACATTTATTTTTAATATTATTTTTGCTACAATTAATGACATATTTATTTATTTATTTATTCATTTATTTTTATTGCATTTTTATTTCTTCCTTTGTGATTATTTTAGTTTGGTGTTTATCATAATTAATACCTTTGATTT
>CAKALU010058960.1:0-32626 GCA_916700995.1 Hozukius guyotensis | reverse complement strand
AAAAAAAGTACGAACGTAGGAAGATAACAAGTACTACTAACCCATTTTTGAGGTGGTTACGTCTCCAGCTCCAGTCTGATCTGGAGCTCACAGCTGATATGTTCCTGGTTTGTTTACATGATGTAACAGAAGTGCAGATTTAACGTATTCAGTGTGGACAGAGAGCGTCAGATGCTACGCGATGCAGCGCGATAGTCGGACGCTCGCATCCAGTTAGGACACGGTGTTAGTTTATAACCTGTTTTTGTGGACATAACAGCATGTGTATGCGTGCGTGCGCGCCTGTGCGCATAAGTGGCAGTATGTATACACCTCTCTGTCAGTTTATTTCTTTCATAAAACATGATAATGTTAAAGATACACTTAATAAAGGCCATATGAGGTGAAAAAAATGCCCCCCCTGTCAAAGCTGATTGCCCGTCCGACCCTAACACTCTGGCGCCGACCCTGCGTGGCTACCTTGTGATTGACAGGTTGCTACCACGGCATCGTCCGGTGTAGAAGTTGTCTGTGTTTTCTTCTTACAACTTTAACCCTTTCACTGTGTGTTTTTACAGTTCATGAAAGTTAATAAGAACCTTTTTGGTCTCCTAAAAATGTCTTATTCAGCATTCGGTTGTACTTAGCTCCACCCTCTTCCTTCTGGTTGCATAATATCAAGATGGCGATGGCCAAAATGGCGAACTCGAGGCTTCAAAACGGCAGTCACGGTGACTACGGAGTGTGACCAAAATTTTGATCAAGTTCTACCTTCATAGATATTCACTCCATAACAGATTGGCGCTTCTGATGTGGTGGATGGCGTAACGCTAGCAGCTAATGGTGCTAATAGTGCAAACAATGGCAACAGTGCTGCCAGAGCTAGCAGTGAGGGTGGGCGTTACACTTCTACAATGATGCCGTGGTCGGGATAATGTTATCAGCAGTAACCGCCATATGAGTGCCGTATGAGCGCAGTGCAGAGCGGCAGTGATTAGCTAGCGAGTGGGGCATGCACACACAGGGACTCACATGCACTAAAGTGCACGAGCAGCCGTACCGGCTATGTCAACAAAGCACGGAGAAGCTCGGAATACAACACACAGAGGGAGACTTCATTCTCTGCTCAGGTAGACATTACTCCTCTATATCTTTACATAGCTAATAGTGTAATAATGTTTGCTGCTTTGTTAATGCTCTGAATTTAGCACCTTCAAGGTAGGGGTATGCTTGAAAGCATAATGACCTGTGTGTTATTTGGTCTACGTTCTCATCCCGTGACATCAAGCCAGTGACTCACTAAATCAACTGCTTTCATGAGGGTCTCTGAAACACGGCCAACTTGCACAATAATGATGTTTACTCATTTTTCCTGTGTCTAATATGATCATGAGTGGATTCAATAACCGACCATATGTAGACAGTGTATCAGATAGAAAGGTTGTCTCCTTTTTATGCCTTTTTAGGCTGCTTATTTTACACCCCGCAATATTTCACATAGACCACAGATACAGTAATATCTAAAAATGCAGATAATGCACTCTGTCTTTGGGCAATCTTCAAAGAAAGCAAGTGGAAAATTCAGTTTTTCAGCCTTTTGCGCTAGCATGTTAAAGAAACTACTACTGGCAATCAGCGTTTGCATATTGTGTGAGTGAATGCTGTACACAAGTTGTAGCAAGGTTTGTGTTTGACCAGATTTGCAGTAGCGTGGATTGATCGGAAAAATACAACAGAAAATCCAGTTGCTCTCGACTCAGTACATCTTCTTGATATCGTATGAAGTGGATGCCTGAGAATCTCTTAGTTAAAGTTACTGCTGACCAAATATTGACTGTAGTCTTTTGCCCTGTGGCTTTATTTAAGGAAATTTGATTTGCATATTTGTGAGATCTGTGAGTTGTTTGCACTTCTGACGTAATAAAAACCTGTGTGATGAGCATTTTCAATCATCAACTGAGATTATTTCTTTAACTGAAAGTCAACATTGTGTATTGGACTATTTTGTAACATGACCCGGTTACTAGTTCACTTTAGTGGGAATGATAGATTAGTATTCTGTGTGAGTGCATGTGTGTGTGTGTGGGTTGTCAGGGAGGCAAAGCTATGTTTGCCCCCGTAGCCTTGTTTACCTAACCCAAGGGATTCTGGGTTTTGTCAACTGTCACTAGGTCAGAAGTCAAACTGCACACTCAGTGTGTGTGTGTGTGGGCATAAAACCAAGGCAATAACCAAAAAGTCTTCATACAATAATTAAACTAAAACCGGCCGTTTGCCTCTAATCATAACATCTCTGGACATAATGAAAACAAAGACAAACATATGGATCACATGTAGGAATCCTTGCAGGAAGCATTTCTCTCAGACATGCCACTCTCTAAACACTCAACTATTATCCCTTTAGGTCAAAGAAAGGGCACGGGAAAAACTCTCTCAGATACTAGTCCCTCTGTGAGGTTGTGTATGAAATTCCATACTAACATGCTATTTAGTTAGCTAAAACAGCATGTGTGATTTTTTATTAAGTCCGAAACCTTAGTATGAAACCAATAGTACGCAAATTGCATACATTTTCTTGTGAAATATTACAGTATGCAACACTGGACACTACATTTGCATAAATATCCCACAATGCAATGCAGTAGTGATGACAACGTTCATAATGGATGTTGACGAACAGCTCTGTAATGTCTATAATGCTTCAATTTAACTCTAAGTATAACATTTCACTTCACTAGGTCTAATATATATTTTAAATTAATTCAGACTTTGATTCTCACAAACCATCGTTTTGGTCACATGAGGTTGGCACGGGTTACCATGGTTACATGTCTCCAACCGGCATTGAGGCTCTCATTACTGCTCAGTGCGTCCGAAAACATACATACTACTTTTTATTCACACATGTTGAATGATAGTACACATACTGGGTATTTAGTGCATAGTGTGCGATTTCGGTCGAAGCAAATGATAAATGTGATTAATAATGATAAATAAAAATGATTTTAGCTTTTGCATTAGCTTTCCATAACAATACCATAAAAGAGAAGCAGTCCCATAAAATCAATCCTGTCTATGCGAAACTAAAGTCCTTTTCACACATAGTATATCCCTGAAATGTTCAGGAACATTCCCTGCATGGACTCGTGTGTGAATGGGAGCAGGGATCAATATTCAGGGAAATCTGTACCGCCAATTTCCCACCTCAAGACCTAGTGACATTTCAGGGAAAATGCGGTACCGCTGTGTTGTGAATAAAAGCTAGGGATGTGCACGATTAGACAATTAGCCGATTAAACGTTGTTACGCTCGCTAGTTGGCACCAGAACTACTAGTCGGTTAAACTTATTATTATTTTATAAATGTATTTAAATTACGTATTGACCTATGCTGTCTCAGCTGTTGCTGTGGAGCCGCCGCTGCTGCAGGAGGAGCAGCGAGAGGCGGCTCTCCGCTCTGATCTGCAGCAGACTCATGGCTGTATAATAAGACCTGGACACGGTGCGGTCGCTCAGCCTTGCTTCCAATTGTTTTCCAGTGGCCACTCGCGGTATTGCAGCAAAAAATCCCTCTGTGGCCCCAAAAGCATTTTCCCCATAGACCGCCATCGTAAAAGAGACGTCTGTATCACAGGATTCATGGAGGTTTTGTATTCCTAAAACTTTCCTCAAGCTGAGAAAAGTCATTTTAAAATCTGTGACGTCATCACAATGTAAAGTCTACGGGCGGGGCCAGCGGGAGAAACAATACTTCACATATTCAATGGGCCGCATACCCCAGAAGTAAACCCGGAAAAACTTTTTTGGCATTTAAATGCTACACACTGTTCCTTTAATTTAAACCGTATACTTTATATGAAAAACATTCGATTTAAAT
The DNA here is from genome assembly GCA_916700995.1 of Hozukius guyotensis. Taxonomy (NCBI): domain Eukaryota; kingdom Metazoa; phylum Chordata; class Actinopteri; order Perciformes; family Sebastidae; genus Hozukius; species Hozukius guyotensis. The sequence goes on along the minus strand of CAKALU010058960.1, from coordinate 28,771 downwards.
GATCTCTCTGATAGAATTAATCTGAAACATAAACATTACCAGCTAACAACAGTGGATTCAATTACTATGTGTAATGTGTAATGTGATTCTCATAGTGATGATTGCACAGAGAATTAATACCAACTCTGCAGCTCTACAGAGCGTTTCAGCATCTTTACACTGATTGTCTGGTTCATCCCGGGAGGAACGACCGCATCAGCCATTTCAGGTCGTGTTTGATGATTTACATAACTTTTGATACACCGTGTGCTCTTGCAAACACTTTTCTTTCTTATCTGTGAAAATGCCACCTGCTCTGTTTTCTGACATTCAATTATGTAACTATCGCTCCTGCTATATGTTAGTTAGGGTCATAGAAATACCTCCATCTAAGTATGGCTGCACACTGGTGATAAACATGAAGCAAATGAAATGACTGAGGGATCAGCATGATTACAAATGGATTGGAAAAACTTATGAAAGTGTCAAAAAAAGTTCTACCCACAGAGGTTTGAGGCACTTGGCCTTATTTTGTTACAGGAAATGAAAATAATGCTTTGCCTTTTTGATGCATTCCATTACATGTTTTTCAATTTTCTCTTTTTGCATTTGGATTACTTATTTGGTTTTTTTTGCTTTAAATCTGTAGCACTTTGAGATTATCCCTTTAAAGAAATTAAAATTTTAAACTTTTTCTACTAGAGGTTAAGGTTAGTGGTGAAAGAAATATTCATATCCTCTACCTAAGTAAAAGTAGCAATGCATTATATGTAAAAATACTCCTACTTCTTATGAGCAAAACGTACGTAAACTTGCGGTAGGCAGAATGTTTTTGGCATCATTGGACAAAAATTCCATAATAACCTTTCAGCATATTGAAAAAAATTAACTAGAAATATATTCTAAAAAAAGTAACTACCACTCCTACCACTGGAAGGAGACAATGCTGTGGGAAGGAATATATCCTTTTTTTGGTAACAGTTTGTTTGGAGTCTTATATTCCATATTCAAATAATGAGCATGACATTAGTTGCACCATGCCTCCTTTCAAAATACAGACTACTTTAAATTAGTATTTTTTTATTTAGGAAATTAAGGATAGATCCATAAATTGGGACTCGTTTTCTTTGTGGCACTGTTAGATTTTGTGAGTAACTGAAGCATTTTTAGTCTGCAAAAATGTTTAGACCGCCACCCCAAATCCTGATCACAATTTCAAATCTGAAACGTATCAAGGGGCTATTTTTGTAATATAATATGTTGTTTTATGTAAAATATGAATCTTAAAAAAAGTAACTAGTTCTACCAGTGGAAGGAGACAATAGGAAGGAATATATCTTTTTTTTCTAACAGTTTTTTTGGAGTCTTATATTCCATATTCCCATAATGATTGTGACATTAGTTGCACCATACCTCCTTTCAAAATATACTACATTACATTTTTTTTTCTTAAGGAAATCAAGGATAGATCCATAAATTGTGACTCGTTTTCTTTGAGGCACTGTTAGATTTTGTGAATAACTAAAGCCTTTTAGTCTGCAAAATGTTTAGACCGCCACCAAAAATATGTAAACCAGCACCTCCCCTCCTCTCACCCCAGTCTGACCAGCACCGCGCCTGCATGCGTGTCTCCTCCTCCTCCTCCTCCTCCTTTACCTCCACCGCCTTCTCCCAACAGCCCTACAACCTGATCGGTCCAACAAAAAAACAAAAAACAAACAAGGTAAAGCCTGCATCTGCATGCCACAAAAAAACCCACTCCGGAGTGTCATCATCCATATTTCCTCCTGCTGCTGCATCTGTCATCCCATCCCTCTCTCCTCTCTCTCTCTCTCATATATGATGTGAATGTGCCTCCATCTCTCACCAGTGTATAGCCGAGGCTACCACACCTGTCTGGAGCATCGCATTAAATCCACTCATTATACTCTCTCTCTCTCTGTGTGTCTTTGACTGATGGGAGAGAATTCGCATTATCATCACTGTACTGCATGTCGGATGTGATTGCACTGGCTGCAAACTCACACACACACCATAAAAAAAACAAAAACCCACAAGGGTCTCTGACTGTGAGGGATCGTTGCGGCATGATTCTCTTCTAACAAAAGAATGAGCAACACATGCATTCACATCCCTCCACTGAACACGTGCATGTCGAGAAAAACATCTCTCATAATATCATTATGATAACTCTCATCATAATGTTATACTATTGCACAGTTTAATTTATCATTGATTGGATTGGTACTTAATTGCTTTGACATAGAAGCCTATAATTAAGTCATAATTGAGCACATGTTAATGGGCATCTGACCCAGTAGGTGTGAGGTTGTTGGTGAAGCCAGTGTGACACCCATCCATGCATCCTCAGCACCCATCCATCCATCCTCAGCACCCATCCACCTTCAGCAGCACCCAGTGTATCTCTGACAGGTTGTGTCGCCACACAGGGAGAAAGAAGCTCACATGTGGCCGCCTATTTCTCTGTGGAGAAAGGAGGGGCTTAAAGTAGAAGTTGTTGGCCCGGCTGTGACCGAAGACGGACGGAAGACTTCTTTAAGGTGATGCAACTTCTAAATAACCCCATATTGGAGGAGAAAACCCAGCATAGCAGACGAGAGCTCACCTCTGTGGTAAGTCTGCTCATAAAATGAGACAGTTTGTTGCGTTTGAACTGACTGAATAATGATATAATGTAATTATAGCATCCTAGAGGAGCAACATGTTGATGCTGTGAATGTGTCAGTGTAACCATGTAGCCATTAGAGGCATTCAACAAGTGTCCATGGAGTGGACAGTTGTAGTAAAGGTGTTGCCAGACCGTTAAAGTCGTTACTTTATCTCAGCTGGGAGGACCACGTGGCACCACCCCTCCTCTTCTTGTTGATGTGACTCTTAAAGGAGGAAGGAGAGCGAGGTGATGGGGGTGGAGGTTAGAGATGGAGGGGGGGGACTTCCCCCATGTTGAAATATTCTTCTTGAAACACTTCCTGTCATAGAGTCTAGTTGACTTTTATCTGATGAGGTATGATGTATCAGTAGCATAGTTTGCCAATTGCCTCCTTTTAGTATTCTAAAATACTATTAATAGTTCTTATGGGGACATTATACATGCTCATATTATAGGATACATTACAAAATTGTATTGATTATATTATTTAATTATAATATATTTTTTATATTTGTGAAGACTTGAAGACTTGATTTGAAAGTGTAAAAAAAATCATACATTATTATTATTATTATTATTATTAGTAGTAATAGTAGTATTACATAAACACATAACATAGAGAGGAATTGGTCCCACTGTTTTAGCTCCCAATACTGATTCTGATACCTAAACTCAGATTATTGGACCTTGTTGAAATATTCTTCTTGAAACACTTCCTGTCATAGAGTGTATGTAGTTGACTTTTATAGGTGAGGTATGATGTAATAGCATAGTTTGCTAGTTGCCTGCTTTGTAGTATTCTAAAATACTATTAATAGTTCTTATGGGGACATTATACATGCTCAAAATATAGGATACATTACAAAATTGCATTGACAATCATTTCAATAACAATTATTATATAATATTTTGTATATTTGTGAGGACTGTCATACCCATATTGACATTTGAAAGTATAAAAAACGTATTATTATTATTATTATTATTTGACATAAACACATAACATACAGAAGAATTGATCCCACTGTTTTTTGCTCCCGATACTGATTCTGATACCTAAACTAGGATTATTGGACTTCTCTTTTCCTATTTATCCTTGTTGATGTGACTCTTAAAGGAGGAAGGAGAGCGAGGTGATGGGGGTGGAGGTTAGAGATGGAGGGGGGGGACTTCCCCCATGTTGAAATATTCTTCTTGAAACACTTCCTGTCATAGAGTGTATGTAGTTGACTTTTATCTGATGAGATATGATGTAATAGCATAGTTTGCTAGTTGTCTGCTATGTAGTGTTCTAAAATAGTATAGTTCTTATGCTGACATTATACATGCTCATATTATAAGCTATATTACAAAATTGTATTGACAATCATTTTAATAATAACATTAATTATATTATATTCTCTATATTTGTGATGACTTTCATACCTATATTGATATTTGAAAGTGTAAAAAAAATCATACATTATTATTATTATTATTATTATTATTATTATTATTACATAAACACATATCAGAGATGAATTGATCCCACTGTTTTTGCTCCCGATACTGATTCTGATACCTAAACTCTGATTATTGGACTTCACTTTTCCTATTTAAAATCTTTAGTCCTCAATGTATCAATTTGATTTATGGAGCACCCAAACCAGTAAGAGGTCATCAGACTAGTAATAACAGATCAAAATATTGATCGTCCATAGTTAATCATGATTAATCGCAAATTAATCACAAATTTTTTTATTTGTTCAAAATGTAACTTAAAGGGAGATTCAAACGCTCCGAAGAAGGCTCCGTGCCGATAAGCGTATGTCTATTGTGATGTGAGTCAACAAGTGAAATGTTAATATTTTGTCCTCCTTGATCTTACATTTTTGGGATGTGCTACCCTATCACATTTTTATGCTTATTGGACTTTGGGTCCAGCACTCCGGCGTGAATCCCATTGTTCAAGCGCAACCTCTTTTACCAATTATATTATATTTTCATATTTGTGAAGACTGTCATACCTATATAGATATTTGAAAGTGTAAAAAAAATCATACATTATTGATATTATTATTATTATTATTATTATTACATAAACACATAACAAAGAGATGAATTGATCCCACTGTTTTTGCTCCTGACGCTGATTCTGATACCTAAACTTAGTTATTGGACTTCTCTTTTCCTATTTAAAATCTTTAGACCTCACTGTGTGGAGCACCAAAACCAGTAAAAGTCATCAGACTAGTAATGTGTGTGTGTGTGTGTGTGTGTGTGTGTGTGTGTGTGTGTGCGTGCGTGCGTGTCAATCGATCAAAATATTGATAATCCGTAGTTAATCATGATTCATTGCAAATTAATCACACATTTTTTTTATCTATTCAAAATGTACCTTAAAGGGAGATTTGTCAAGTATTTAATGCTCTTGTCAACATGGGAGTGGACAAATATGCTGCTTTATGCAAATGCGACAACGTAGTCGGGGTATATGGCGCACCGCTTTTCCGTCCTTCCGTCCGTTCGCGTGTCACACTTTCGTTTCCGGAGCAGAACTCTGAAACTATTTAACTTCGGAACTTCAAATTTGGTATGATGGTTGACAGTGTGGTGTAGTTGTGCCTTTTGGGGGTCAGAAGTCCAGGGTGCCCAAAATTTTGGAAATGTTGGCCAAAAACTGGGATTTTTTTTCGTCTACAATTTAGTTTCCGCAGTACAACTCGAAAAATATTTCACATTTGGTATGATGGTTGACAGTGTGGTCTAGTTGTGCGTTTTGGGGGTTAGAAGTCCAGTGTGCCCATTAGTTAATGCCCATTAATTCCATTAGTTCCAACCTTTGGCCCTACTTTGGTAGGGGTCAAGCAGTGAGCCATGCTCACTTTTGCCTTGTTGGAAATCAATTAACAACACAAAATAATGACAAATATTGTCCAGAAACCCTCACAGGTACTGCATTTAGCATAAAAAATATGCTCAAATCGTAACATGGCAAACTCAAGCCCAACAGGTTTAGGTTCCGGTTACTTTATTTGTACTCATAGGTAAATATGGTTTGTAGTAAAAGACAAGGTATCCGTCGTGTACACACATTTTACAAACACAGTCAATAGACAAAAAAAATGCTCGAGGCTCCACTGGTCACTAAAACCACTAAAATACAATGACTGATTTGCGACAAGCTAGTATAACATGGTTCACTCTAGCTGTAAAACTGAGCCCGCTACGACCTAAAAATCACAAGTTGCTTTAATGTGTTAAAGAAATTAGTGTCGTTAAAACAAATTTACGTTAACGCGCTATTCCGCCTAATTCCTATATTACAAAATACTAGTTCTTATGGGAACATTATACTGTATATGTAACCATACATCACTGAAGAGGCTTCATAAATTTGTATGTTAGTATTTAATGTGATTCTGGTGTATATGGCCAATATGCCAAAAAAAAGGCAAACATTTACTAGTTCCAGCGACTCAAATGTAAATGTTTACTGTTTTCCAGTTTTACATAATTGTGTATATGTTTGAGTTTCTGTCTTATTATGGATCAAACAAATAATCGGGACATTTATTGGCAGACAACTCAGTAATGAAAATAGTTGTTCCATATGTTTCAGTTGTAGTGATATGGCCAAATTGGTTGCTGGACTGAATGGTAAAAGTAGGGTATGTCAACAGAAGTTGTGCATGCATGAATAGCGGTAACTTAACCTCAGCCCCCGACACACGTACGCACCAACCCCCTTCCCACCATATCCTTATCCACACACAGGAGGGCCTTTCTGTCATCCAGCCTTTTCTGTTTGCTTTCCTTATGTCGTATCTGTACCCGTAGGTAACACACAATTTTGCGTATGTTGAAAGGACATGGGGGTATGTATCAGCATTTGTTGCCAGACCATAACATTTAACATGGCATTTAATATGGCTGTGACGAGGGTCTGTTTTGATGCTTTTTAGAACATTTGAACTATGGCTGAAATTATTACTCACAGGATTAGAGTAATCAGGAGTAAAGCCGGGGGACATCAGCCGCCAGTTTATTGATTAATAGGAAGCACCTCTGCAGAGATGGTTGACGGTTTTCTTGTAAAATGTCCGTTGTAATCTGTTATATCGGTTTTGTCATACGTTTATTAACCGGTGGGAAAATGTCCTCACGGTCACCTCCCTAGTTACCACATGCAATGTGATAGAATAGATTAGTAGTGACAACCCAACAAAGAATTAGCACAAGAAACTGCGGTTGCCCTCAGCTTTATGGAGCATTTTAGTGCCTTTCAGCACATTGTTTGGGTTTTACGGCCAAAACCTTATTGTTTTGGTTCACACATCAACCTTGTATCCAGCAGCAGAAGGCAGCTGTTTTCATCAAAAAAAGCTCTGACTGCCTAGCACCAAACTGCAACTAGCTGGTGAACATAGCGGAGCATTTAGCAGCTAAAGTGTTGGTGCAGACCAAAACAAAGCTAAAAGGAGAGTGAATATTGGACTTACATTTGCCAGGTGCAAACCAAAGCAACTCCAAATGAATGCTAGTGTTGATCTGTGTCTGCTGTATGTGTAAATAGGCAACTGTTTGCTGCCTGGAAGTGTCAAAAATGAAATGTAAATTTGGTTGTCCAGCTTGGAATTTGGATGTGGACAATGTCCATCAATCCACCTCCCCAAACTTCATACTGTTGGTTTTTGCCTCACCACATGAAGGACATATAATCCTCGCAAGACTAGGCCGGCCTGGTTCCTATACCTGTGGTGTCAAAGACGATTTATGGATCTTGAAATCTTCAATTTTGTGTGAGAAAGTAAACATATAATTAACGAGGAATCTGCATTTGCACACTGTAGCATATTTGTAATATTTATTATGATGTCACTTTCCCATTACTTGTATCAGACAGTTTTCACAGTAGGCTCTGAGATATTTCATTGTTATTTTTGTGATGTATTAGTCCAGACATGTCTGGAAAAGGGCAGAATATAAGGGCTAGGAGAGATACGTTGAAAGGGTTGAGGAAATAGTAGAGGAGATGGAAGAAGAAATGATGCTCCATGCATATCTGTAGTAATACAACAAAGTTAGTTGTAGTGTCAGAGATCTCTGTGCGTAACAGACAGGTGCTTTGATCACACATCTTCAAAGTTTAACACAGTGATGGTGCCGCTATGTTATGCATGAAAGCTCTCTGTTTCACCCCATTGTGAGGAGAGGAGGAGACAGGAAGAAAGGTCAGAAAGAACAGGATGGAGCTACATGCTGCGACCACTAGGGGGCCCCATAGCATAGTTAGGCTTGTTAGCTCTTTGGTATTTGTTCAGGAGTGCAGCAGCTCAGCATCAACATCTCAAGGATGTTTCAGGTGGGTTTTGTAGACCAGTGATTCTCAAAGTGGGGTCCGTGGCACTCTGTCTGGGGGTCTGCGAAATAATTTGCTATAAATTATAAAATTGTGCTTTATCATTATGAAGTATACATCGACAGATGGGGACCATTTGGGTCAATAAAACAAGCATATTGTGTCCATTACTCCCACCCACGTTAGCTTTGGGCCAATAGAGACTCTGATAAGACACACAGCAGTAAGTTCATTATTTTTAAATTGAAGCACTTACTAAGAGTTAGACTGGTAAGTTTAAATGTCTGGATTTATTAGGGCTATGCCAGTCTTGCTACTGTTCATTTTCTGAAAGCTTTTAAGATCAATTACTAGAAATGTGGGCTATAAATGATGTCAAGTTGATTCCGAATGCAATTTGACTAAATTCGCTCTATGTTTAAGGTATATAAGTGGTATTAAAGCAGCAGTAGGCAGAATGTTTTTGGCATCATTGGGCAAAAATTCCATAATAATCTTTCAGCATATTGTAATTCAAGTATTCTGAGAGAAAACTAGACTTCTGCACCTCCTCATGGCTCTGTTTTCAGGCTTTAAATAATCTAGCCTGTGACGGGAGACTTTGGCCAATCACAGGTCATTTCAGAGAGAGAGAGCGTTCCTATTGGCTGTTCATTCAACGGAGGCAGCTGTCAATCACTCGCAAACTCCACTGATGAAATATGAATCAATATTCTGTCACTGTGATGCCTATTTCTCGCCTCAAATGTTTTCAGAAACATCTTGTAGTGTACTGTTTAGCTGTAGAATGAGAACGTTTGCTCCGGTGGTGGGCGGTGCTTGGTATTTCCTCAACTGATCTCAACATGGCTGCCGGTTCACAAACTATCTCATTTTACAGCTAAACAGTACACTACGAGATGTCTCCGAAAACATTTTACGTGAGAATTAGGCATTACAGTAACAGAATATTGATTCATATTTGATCAGCGCTCCCTAGTTTGACCGTTCGATCAGAGTTCGCGAGTGATTGACAGCTGCTCAGAGACGGCAAGGCTCCAGCTCGGCTCTGATTGGTTGTTTTCCTTCGGTCTGTGAAGTCTTGCAGATGCCATTAGGAGCACCAGAGGACGCATGATTTTTTTTTTCAGATTACCTGTCTCATTGACTACTGTCAGGATATAGTGACCGTTTTATAAAAATATTTTTTTTTAATCATATTTGCTCCAATTCTACCCACTGCTGCTTTAACATTCAGTAACATTGCACATTTCCCCACTGTGTGGGACTAATACAGAATTATCTCATCTTATCTTAACATGATTCAAATTAAAATGTGTTTCTGTTTATCACTGTGAAACAGGTCTGAAGTATTTAGGTTGAAAAGTTTTTAGTTCCAATGGCAACTAAGAGCACAAATGGTAGTAAGCATATGCTTTAATCACTGTTACGATTATGAGGGGGTCCTTGGAAAATGTCCTCCCCTGTAAGGGGTCCCTGGCCCCAAAAAGACTGAGAACCTCTGTTGTAGACCACCTGAGTGGAAGTGCTGCCTGATCTGACTGCAAAAATATTCAACACAGTATGGTAGGTATTATTTCATTAAATGTGAGCCAGTCTGGTTTTCTAGCTATAGGTGAGCTTTGAAGTTCTTTGAAGTTGAGTTGGAAATATAATACTAAGTTAAACACTGATAAAAAAAAAATATATATATATACTGTATATTGTCAGCAGCAAAGTTAAGCTCTGGCGGAACAAAGACTGGAAATGGGGGGGAGGAGAGAGACGGTATGACATGCAACCCGGGACGTTGCGGTGCGGGGCCGGCGCTGTAACCACTCAGCTACGAAGGCGCTCCAGGGGTGTGATTTCTTGATCACCGTATTTTTCATCCATCCATCCATTATCTGTAACCGCTTATCCTATGATCCCATGATCGTGGACGGGGGACTGGAGCCGATCGCAGCTGACATTGGGCGAAGGCGGGGTACACCCTGGACAAGGTCACCAGACTATCACATCGATGACACATAGAGACAGAGTCAACAATTAACCTAACCTGCATGTCTTTGGTCTGTGGGAGGAAACCGGAGAACCTTGGAGAAAACTCTTGCTAAGGCAGCGCTAACCACGTGCCGCCCCGTGCTTTTCACGATTATATAACTTTGATTGTTTCTCTTTGCACAGTGAGATAACCTGAAGGCATTGATGTACCCACTGTAGGGTGTGGTCATGAACATTTTTCATGCACAAGGCTGCAGTAATTTAAGCATTGTATACTGTATGTACTGTATGTACTGTATGTATGTATGTGCCGTACGTAAGTATGCAAAATGTATTACTCATAAATAGTTTCACTCTCGATGGAAAGTTTTGAAGGCTGCACACCTGCTTTTTACAGTTTTTCTCAATTGTTTCTTATTCTCTGAAAGCATACCTGATATTGTCAGAACTTTTAACATGGTATAGATAGACAGGTGTATTAACATAATAAAATCATACACCTGCAACTTGGTAAAAAATCTTCAAAATGAACAGGAATTACAATTCAATTGTAAACCGTTTTAATACAGCAACAAATTGGTCAAAACTTAAATATAGCATATAATGTATATTTTGTATACAAACATAGGATTGAATAGATCGGTTATTCACTATTACAATCAGTAAAAAGCAAAAGCAGCATGTGTATACATTCAGTACCATTCAGTAGCTTTGCGTAGCATAGAAGTGCTAATGCTAGTTAATGATGTGTTAACGTACTCTGCTAATGTTAGCGCCACAGTTTTTTACGTGGAAACGTAACGTTTTAGAAACGTATATCTCTTTCCAACCTCTCCTGGGTATCATTATAACACAACGTTTAACCAGGACGAGCTTGAAATCCACAAAACCAGCCTGAAAATGAAGAAATTCTGAGACGATTGCAGAGTCTATGGAGCACAGCCGTATAGTTGTCGGACCCTGGTCAGAAAAACAGACAAAAAAAAAGTGCAGTGTTACGCACAGAAAACATGGAGACCATAGGATTGTCAACATGTCCAAAAAAGCTGATTCAATTTAAAAAGAGACATTATCTTCTCTTGGAAGAATATTTGAGCTGTTATATTCATATCACAGGCAACAGGTTTTCTCTGAGGGAAACTCTCCACAGGAGCCCATATATGTGTTAAGCCTGTATATTCAAGATTTTTCTTTTTAATTGTGCTGTTAAGCCTAGTTTAGCATAAAGATTAAAAACGGGGGGAAGCAGCCAGCCTGTCTCTGTACAAAGTTGAAAAATATTGAACTATTGCTTTAAATTTAGAACTCCACTCACCTGGAGCTTCTAGCCTGTGACTTCAAAGAGAGACTTGTGAGTTTTGTATGACAGATATTAATACATTCTTTTGGCTGCTTGAGAAAAGTAGATCTCAGCAAAGATAAGCCTTTACAGGCTATTCCCTAAAAAAGTTGTTATGGCAAACACGTTAGTTAGCATTTGCCCAATCAACCAACAAACATGCAGCAGCATGGCCACTTGACAAATGTAAGTCCACTATTCACTCCTCCTTTAGCTCTGGTTTGGTTTCTACCAACTCCTGAGTGTAATATCTGGCTCTTTAGTTTGTCAAATGATTGACCTTCTTTAGCTAACGTTAGCTGCTAACTTTGTCTCTGCTGTTGAGTGCTGGGCAGGTGGTACATATTGGGTTTATCAGAGCTGAAAACAACTGCCTGCTGCTGCTGCTGGCCAGTCACCCTTTCACGTCACATGTAGTCAATAGGCCTTTTTCCTGGGAGACATTTTGACATGTCTCAGAAGGAAAAAGTGTTATTAATAACACCATTAATAATGTGCCTTTTATACAGAACGGCGAGGCAGAATAATGGGGAAATATTCCGGCCTTGAGCAGGCTGTATGAACGGGGCTCATGACGTTAGCTAATGTTAACTGTTCCTTTCGGATGATATCTGATACCTTCAGCTTGAATTGTCACACCTGACGGACCAGGTAGATTTTTTTCCACTCATTACGATAAGCAACAGCGGGGTACAGAGCTTCAGAGAGCTGGGGAGGAGAGAGAGCAGGCGGGCAAGCGAGTGGGCGGGCGTACTCAGTGTTTGTCTGTATTAATATAATAGAATATACATCATCACAGTTTGATCAGTTAAAGTTAGAGTACCTTTATAGGAGTAGCCCATAAGACGTGTACCTTTTTTAAAGTAATTTTTTTTCATTTCAGACATGGCTTTCTTTTCTTGTAATATGGCACTTAAATGCACTAAATGGGTTTAGTTTTGACAGATAATATTATTGTGTGCAATTTAAGCAATAAAAATGTTGATTTTATCTAAAAAAAAGAAACCAATTAGTTGCTCATTTTAAGAGACCTGACTTATTTTATCTTTTGTATATTTATTATTGCTCCTTAATAATACAGCAAATGTATTTCTTATCCGATTACCTGATTAATCGATGGAATAATCGGTAGAATTAGACCTGCCACGATTAATCGATTAGTTTAGTATTAAATTGATTACCAACTATTTTGATAACTGATTATTTGGAGTATTTTCTTTTTAAGAAAAAAGTAAAAATTCTCTGATTCCAGCTTCTAAAATTAGATTTTCTTTTCTCGTTTCTTTACTCCTCTATGACTGTAAACTGAATATCTTTGAGGTGTGGACAAAACAAGACGTCACCTTGGGCTTTTGAAAAACACTGATTGACATTTTTCACCATTTTCTGACTTTTTATAGATCAAACAACTAAATTAATCGAGAAAACAATCGACAGATTAATCAACAATGAAAATAATCGTTAGTTGCAGCCCTACGTAGAATACTTGATTACTAAAATAAGCTATAGCTGCAGCCCTAATGCCAATTCGGTTGACGTTCTGCAACCCTAACTGGAATGTCACTTGGTTGGATGATGGTTGTTTTCACTCATTTATTTGATTATGAGTCGTGATAAGACATGACCTGAATGCGTTGATGTTTCCAACGTAGGGTTTAGTCATTGTATGCTCAAGGATGTGGCATATGCAAATGTATTACTGGAAGAATCTTTATTTTGAAACCACCACGTAGGCTGCACACCTGCTTATTATCTATATGTATCATGTAGTTATGTATCTTACAGGGGTACTGCCTCTGTGCTGTATTTCATGTTGTGTGTTTTCCAGGATCTTGTGTTTTATTTCAATGATGATTAATTCTATGAATGATGAATGATTCCTTAAACCTGCAGACATTGATGCTTTTGTCTCTTGGGCACAACGGAACAAGCTGTAAACACAACATACATATTATTGACATATTATCCCCTAATAGAATTGTTAGCAAGCAATTGCCCATTTATGCATCGAGCAGTTACAAAGCAACATTAGCATTCATTTTTGGAGTTGTGCTTCTGTCAACCTAGCGGATGTAAGCCCTTATTCACTCCCCTTTGAGCTCCGGTTTGGTCTCCACCAGCTCCCCAAAGAAATATCTGGCTCTTAATCTGCCACCAAAAATGCCCCACTATGTTTGGTGCTGGGCAGGTACTGTGGATTTATCAGAGCTTTTTTTTACTTAAAACGGCTACCTGCTGTGGAAATTATGCTAATGAGAGCAGTGACACTCAAAACAGGAAAGTTGCAGAAGGCAAAATCAGCACAATGAGCTGAAAGACGCTGAAACGCACTGTAGAACTGAGGGGAACTGAAGAGTCGGGTGACGCATTCAAGCAAATTGACCAGCTCTTTACCTCAAGACGCAGAACACTAACCAAGATAAATCTTTCAAGATGTTTTACAAAGACAGACACAGGCTCTCTGAGTTCCTCTGCAATAAACTCCAAACATAAACCTGAGCATTACGATCAAACAAAAGATGAAGAACTGAGAGGACTTTCCCCTTTTTCTATTCAGTCACTCAGTGAATTGATCATTGTTATTGGAGTGATGTCTAATTATTACTAGGGCTGTTAAAGTTAGCGCGATAATAACACGTTAACGGAAATTCGTTTTAACGCCATTAATTTCTTTGACGCATTAATGCAATCAATTTTTTGGTAGTTGTAGCGGGCTCAGTTTTAAAGCTAGAGTGAAGATCCTGGCATCATATGAAACCACAAAAACCTAAGGAATCCATTGATACTAGCTTGTCGCGAAGGAGGTTAAATAATACTCCAAACTTACGCTAAATATAGTCGATTTTCAAAGGGGTCCCTTGACCTCTGACCTCAAGATATGTGAATGAAAATGGGTTCTATGGGTACCCACGAGTCTCCCCTTTACAGACATGCCCACTTTATGATAATCACATGCAGTTTTGGGGCAAGTCATAGTCAAGTCAGCACACTGACACACTGACAGCTGTTGTTGCCTGTTGGACTTGAGTTTGCAATGTTATGATTTGAGCATATTTGTTATGCTAAACGCAGTACCTGTGAGGGTTTCTGGACAATATTTGTCATTGTTTTGTGTTGTTGATTGATTTCCAATAATAAATATATACATATGCATAAAGCAAGCATATTTTCCCACTCCCATGTTGATAAGAGTATTAAATACGTGACAAATGTCCCTTTAAGGTACATTTTGAACAGATAAAAAATGTGTCATTTGAGATTAATCGCGGTTAACTATGGACAATTATGCAATTAATCGCTATTAAATATTTTAGTCGATTGACAGCCCTAATTATTACCCGAATAGATTCTCTACATGTTGATAGCAATGTTCCTCATTATACCCCCGATACAGTAATACTGCGGTTGGTATTTGTTGTGTTTGATTTTTGTTGTCTCGGGGGTCTTCATTACATTTAAAACAAAGAGAGATCGACTCCTGCTTGGGTATGTGCGTGCTTGTGTGTGTTTGTGTTGTAGTCTATTGTAGCGTCTATTCGTTGATTACCATCAGAATATGCCTTTGACAAGGTTTTCTTTACTGTATTTACATTATCGCTGCTAGGACTGTGTATTGGCAAGAATCTGGCGATACGATACGTATCGCGATACAGGGGTTACGATTCAATAAATCGCAATATATTTCGATACTTTAAACAAGGCGATATGTTGAGATTTTTTAAATCTAATTTTAGGAAAACTGTCATAGAATAAAGAACACACCACCATATGCATAAAATCTGAGCAAAAAAAGTTACTTTTTTTTAATCCAATTTACATTTATCACAGTCCCTGTTACATCCAACATCACTGCACTACTTTGAGAGGGCACATACATCGAGGGGGCACTTGTCTTTGCAAATTAAATAAAGTATTGACTGAGTACATTTTTGCATGTAAACTATTAATAAAAAAATCGATTCAGTGTTTTTGAGAATCGATACAGTATCACAAAACAAAATATCGCGATACTCGATATTTTCTTACACCCCTAATCGCTGCACTATTTAGCACAGTGATTGCAACTCAGTTTTCTTGGCAGGGGGTTTAGAAAGAGTCCACATTGCTAGGTTTATTTTGTATTGATAGATTATGTATTTTTGCAGCACTCTCCCTTCCTGTCTGCCACAGCAGTCAATGTCATTTGAATGCCACTATTCTAAAAAAAAAAATCCTGATTTGTGTGCGTCATTTTAAAAGCCCATGTATTTTCATTCCCAATGCCGTTGCCTTATTGTAATAATTCTTATTTTCTTCAATGGTGCAAAGTGATGCATAGTTGGCTCTATTTACTGGGTGCCGAAGCAAAGGCCTGAGCATAGTTAGTGCTGCTTTGAGTGCCGTCACAATTTCTAAGCCACATTCACCTTTCTGTGCACAGCGTAAGAAAGAGGCTGTCTATCACGACAAAACAGAACTTGTGGAGTCCCAATCATACTCCCGCATATTGACATTATTGATAATAGACCCAGCTGCTTTGCAAGCCCAACAATATGATGCATTGTAAATGGCAATAACGGATGCTATTTTGTCTTGAACACCATGTGAGACAGGGAGCCAAAGGGCCCCACGCTGCTACAGTGTAGAAGATGTAGAGCGAAAAAATCGAGAACAGCGTGTATGATTGTGTGAGTACAAGGAGGCTGGTGTTGCATCTGTATTTTAGATAAAGGAAAGTAATTAATGAGTCTCTCTTGTGTGTCTTCACCTCAGTTCATTTCTTGCTTTGAAGATGGTTAAGCAAAATTAAGAACTAACTAAACTAATTATCTTTCAGCTGCTTGCCTCGTGACTCGCAGTTCTTTGGCTCAAAGGGTCATCCTGTCCCCAGAAAAATGGGGCCCTAACAAAGAAACCCTCCTGATGGTTAATGTGTAACTATAGTGGCATCCTCCCATTTCTTTTGACCAACAGCAGGCTAATATTGAAGGTCAGTAGGGCTGACCTTTAAAGCTTTTTTTTTTTGCTTTGTGATGGGGTTAACTTCAATTCAGGTTTTTTTTTTTATGTAAGAGCTTGTGAAAGAATCATTCTTTCAGCAGGACTTGTGAAAAAGTCCTTGAGCAGGGACCTTGGTGACTACAATATTCACTAGTTCTTTCACCTCTGTATAAGTTGTCTGCCACTTATTGAACTCCTTTAAGAGACATGGAAAGTGAAGTGGAGACAAAACAAGGCGAGGAGAGGCCTTAGATCAACAGTGTTTGTACCTGTCCTGACGACACGTTCTCATCCCAACTCGTCACTACTGTACTAAATACTGACGCTTTGTCACTTTGGCGTCACTTTACGGTCGCAGTAAACACGTGCTTAAAGCAGAAGTAGGCAGAATATTTTTTGTGTCATACTGTATCGATTTTCAAAAACACAAGCAAAATACATGCAAAAATTCACTCAGTCAATACTTTATTTAATTTGCAAAGACAAGTGCCCTCTCAGTGTCTCAGTGTTTGTGCCCTCTAAAAAGGTAGTGCTATGATGTTGGATGTTACAGGGACTGTGATAAATGTAAATTGCATAAAAAAGTAACTTTTTTTGCTCAGATTTTATGCATATGGTGGTGTGCTCTTTATTCTATGACAGTTTTCCTAAAATTACATTTAAAAAATCTCAATATATCACCTTGTTTACAGTATCAAAATATATATCGTGATATACTGAATCGTAACCCCTGTATCACGATACGTATCGTATCGCCAGATTCTTGCCAATACAAAGCCCTAATTGTAATTCAAGACTTCTGCTCCTCCTCATGGCTCTGCTGTCAGGCTTTAAAAAATCTCTTAGCCAATCACAGGTCATTTCAGAGAGAGAGAGCATTCCTATTGGCTGTTCATTCAACGGAGGCAGCTCTCAATTACTTGGGAACTCCGATCAAACGGTCAAACTAGGCAGCGCTGATCAAATATGAATCAATATTAGTTCGCTTTAGCTGAAAAATTAGAAAGTTTGCTCCGGCTGGTGGGCGATGCTTGGTATTTCCTCAAATGATCTCAATGGTCACAAACTTTCTCATTTCACAGCTAAGCAGTATACTACAAGATGTTTCTGAAAACAATTTATGCAAGAAATAGGCAATACAGTAACAGAATATTGATTCATATTTGATCAGCGCTGCCTAGTTAGAGTTCACGAGTGATTGACAGCCACTCAGAGATGGCAAGGCTCCAGCTCGGCTCTGATTGGTTGTTTTCCTCTGCTCTGTGAAATCTTGCAGATGCCATTAGGAGCACTGGAGGCACCTGATTTTTTTCAGATTACCTGTCTCATGCACTACTGTCAGGATATAGGGACCGTTTTATAAAAATAACTTTTTGTAATAATATTTGCTCCAATCTGCCTACTCCAGCTTTAACATTGTGAATTTCAAACAAAACCACTTAATTAGGTTTAGGAAAAAAGCCCAAAATCATGGTTGGGCTTAAAATTACTACGTTTGTACAGTGAAAATGAAATTTAACATTGTGAACACGGGACACGAACGAATCATAGAAAGATCAATCATTTAAATATGTGAGCAGTCTCTCCTGAAAGACAATCATGGTGTTGCACTCGCTTGTCAATGTGAAAAGTGACAGGAAAATTTGTGTTAGGAATGTACTTTCAGAAATAGGCGGAAAAGCGTGGTGGTTTTTGTAGCCATCCATCAAGCAGTTCTGATGAAGCATACTTACAGCTCAAGAATGTATTGTGTGCTGTGATGATTGATTGATAGATTTATTGCCAGCAGTAGAACAATTTGCCCCTCGGGGAAAATAAATATGATATACCTTAGCTGCTCTGGGAGGCTGTACATTTCCATAGTGCTGCTTTGAGCTACATGCTAACAGCAGTATGCTAGCATGCTCACAATGACAATGTGATCATGCAGACGTTTAGCAGTCTTAATTTTTTACTGTGTTCATCTTCTTAGTTTAGCGTGTGATGGGAATGTCATTCGTTTTCCCGATATTTTTTGTCAACCAAAGTATTGGACAAATTTGATTATTTACGTGACCAAAGTCATTAGGATACATCGTCAGGGAGCTATTAATGTCTGTACCAAATTCCATGGTAAATCCATCCAATAGTTTTTTTCAGTCTGGACCAAAGTGGCGGACCAAAGGGGCAGACCGACATTGTCACCCTTGAGTCATGGCGCTGGCATGGCTAAAAAAATGCGTAGTATCGGTACATTATCCACCACCATTATATCATTTATTTATTCATTCATTTGCTAATGTTTTCATTGATTAAGAAACCTGTCCTTGTTCATAGTTTCTTAATTGCCTTCATTACAATCTACTTGTGATTCTCAAAAAAAAACATAGCCTCATAAAAAATCTAATTAGGCTGTTGATTAGGTTAGCAGTTTTGCTGAGATACAGTCTGCCTTTTGGCATATAACATATCACATACTTTTTGCCCAGAGACTTGCATATGCACCACAAGAAGTTCTTTTTTTTCCTCACCTTGAAGTACTTTGGTATGTTTTTTTTCCCCACCCTCCCTGTGCACCACGTATGGCCCAAGAGAGGAAGGAAAAAAACGGAATCTCGCAAAATCTCTCGCGATCGAACGTGACTTTAGTGTAAACAAATTCACGAAGGATGGATGGATGAACGCATGGAGACACGTTACATAAACACTTGTGTTGCTGCCACAAATCAACAAGTCGGTCCTCTATTTCTGAGGTCCATCTTCACTCACTCGATTACCTCCTCAGTTGAGGTCACCAGCGTCCCATCCTTACTGTACACAGCTTGGATGGTTTTCCAGAAGCACCTTGGTGCCGACCAAAAGTCCTTCTCAAAAACTTACGTACTTACTTACTATACTTACTTGCTTACTTACTTACATACTTACTTACTATACTTACTTACATGTACTTACTTACGTACTTACTTACTTACATGTTCTTACTTGCTTACTTACTTACTTTATTGTCCACCTCAGTGGAAACTTGTCTTTGGCTTCTCCAAATAAAACAAAAATTACATAACACAACACACAATTACTCTGGCCGTAGGAAGCACAAGATAAGGTGTTTTTTGTAATTTTTTTGAAAATGAAGGGTCTGTAAGCACAGTCTATTCTGGACTCACCTCCTGTCATCCTCGGTTGATTGGTGTCGGGTCAGGACTGGAATGTGTGTGTTCCATCTGCAGCACCATTACGCATGCCTGAATCTTTCACAACCAAAACCTGTTTCCAAGCTGCTCCACCTCCTGTGCTCCTCTTGTTAAGCACACTGCTGCTGTGCGAGCAGTGTCCCTCTCGCTTTGCATTTTGCCATTAGCCACGTTTATTAATGATTTAGTTGCAAATAGAGCTGAAACATTTTCATGATTCAGTCTATGAAAAGTAAACAAAAAAAAAACAGTCCAAAACCGAGATGTTCAAGTTTAAACTGATATGAAATAGAGAAAATCAGCCTCACATATGGGCCCCTATTGACCCACATGGCCCCCCCCATAGATGTGGGCCAATAGGGGCCAACACCCAATAGTAGGCTTCATTTATCATCTATTCATGTCACATGTCACATGTCACATGTCACGTCAGTTGGGCGCGGTAGTATAGACAACGTGAAACTCCATAAGGGTTGGAGGTCAAAGATGATAGATGGGACACAAAATACAGTTTTTTTGTGCAGTAGACCGGAATTCGCATTCCTTGTGAAACCAACAATATGTTGTTGTCTTTGTGTTTGTAATTATTTTAACCCAAAACACAATGTTTTTTTCCTAAACGTAACTGTTTTTTTTTTTTTCCCCTAAACCTAAAGAAGTTGTAGTTTTGTTGCCTAAACCTAAAGAAGTTGTAGTTTTGTTGCCAAAACCTCAAGAAGCCTTTTTGTTTGTGTTAAAATTAAATTAAAAAAAAAAAAATTTTATTCAGTTTCAAAACATGTTAGAACGTGTTGCAAATATTGCATGTGGCCTAACATCCCAATATTCTCCAGATAGAGCAAAGCAAAGAAGAGGCCCCAGAGGCCAAGATCACTTGCATACAAACTTATTATTTCAACTCATCATTAATTGAACCTTAATGTCGTTGTCAAAAATCTGTACTTGGAAGGTAATTGTTTCCATCCCTCATAAGAGGCACGTCAGATCTCAGAGTCAGTTTCATGCAGCCTCTTACTGCCACTCCTCCTGGGACGGCCCAATAGGCTCAACTCTTGTGTACATACATTAGTAGAGTCAACCAGCGGGATGGAGTCAGTTAGTTTGTCACTGCTGAGCTGGTTCCCATCTTTGATGTAGAAGTTGGGGTTTTCCCTTTTATATGTTTTTTTTCTTCTTTAAACATCATAACGTGTCGTGAATGGTAAGGTTCAGTTTTTAACCTAGTTTCGCTTCTTGTCATCTTTTCATCAATGTGCAGCGTGCTGTGTGTGATGGACGTCCCGGGGCGTTTTTTGAGTCCCTGTAGACTACTGCGCATGAGTGTGCTGCATGTGTGTGTTTGTATGTTTCTAACAATGAATGGGAGCTATATTTGGCCACTTTTGCTCTCCTTTTTGCTGGGATGCTTTTAGTACTCTGTCTGGGCTTTTTATTCACCGAGTCAGTGACAGAGTCAGATGCTGCAGAGTTTCTGTGTTTGACACACACTCCAGTCTCCTCATGACTGCTTTAAAGTTAGCTAAGAACTGCAGTATATCAGCGCCAAAGAAGTTCTGTAATCAGATGATCGATGAGAAATGTTTTTATGAATCTGAAACAATGAATTAATCAGTTAGTCGATGAACAGAATATTCAGAAACTAGTATGATGATCAATTAATTGTTAAAATCTTTTTTTTTTTTCTAGAAAAAAAACCCACCAGTTTTTTCAATGTGAGGATTTGCTTCATTTCTCTGTTTTATATCATGTCTGGGTTTTTTTTTACTGTTGGTTGAACATTGTGGGGGAATTGTGATTTGCATTTTTTCATTATTTTCTGACATTTGTTAGACTAAATTGTTTAATCAAGAGATTTATCTGCAGATTAATCAGTAATGACAATAATCATTAGTTAAAGAACTACTTTTTACTAGGGCCGTTAATCGATTAAAATATTTAATCACGATTAATCGCATGGTTGTTCATAGTTAATCATGATTAATCGAAAATTAATCACACATTTTTGTATCTGTTCAAAATGCACCTAAAATGGAGATTTGTCAAGAATTTAATACTCTCATCAACATGGGAGTGGACAAATATGCTGCTTTATACAAATATATGTATGTATTTATGATTAGAAATCAATGAACAACACAAAACAATGACAGATATTGTATTTCATATGATGCCAGTATCTTCACTCTAGCTTTAAAACGGCAACAACCGCTACAACCTCCGAAATATTGATATCGCAAGTTGCGTTAAAGAAATTAGTGGCGTTAAAATGAATTTGCGTTAACACGTTATTATCGCGTTAACTTTGACAGCCCTAGTTTTTACACAGCACTTCATCCAGCGAAGTTCTCAAAACCACTCTCCACTGATTATTTCTAATTAAATGTCTTTATAAAATATAAAATACTTAAAAAAAATGTAAATACTTTTAAAGTAATATCTTTAAAAAACAATCCATGCATTATTACAATATCATCACATAAGCAGGGCTGGGAGGGTTATTTTAAAAATGTAATCCGATACAATTACTGTTTACCTGTTATCAGTAACCTAATCCAAGTATCACAATTTAAAAATAAGGTAATCTGATTACTCTCAATTACTTGTAAAAATGTGAATTTTGGAAATGATTGCATCTTTTTTCAATACATTTTGACCTTTGGACGGAGGACTGAGACAATAACGAGACGACGGAGCCTTGCGTTGCTCCAGGGCGGGGTGGGGGGGTGAATATGGAAATGGACTATTGCCGGTTTTTCCAGTATATGTTTGCTGGACCAGAAATTTCGTACTTGATTAACTGGAAAGTGTGCAAACCATTCTGCTTTGTGATAGCTTGCACTGTACTGTTATTGCCCTTTTCTGCTTTACATACAAAGGTGGAGGTAGTAATGTTGTTTTTGAAAGGCTAAATGGCAACAAATATGGATTGGAGCAGAACATTTTATCAGATAAAAACATGTTATTACAGAGATGACGGAGCTTTGCGTTGCTCGAGGAGGGGAAGTTAAGGTGGACTATTCCATGCAATGTTTCTTTAAGTCATTAATAATAATAATTGAAATGTCAACGTTATGAATGAAGCTTCGAACTACTCGGTATAACCCTACAAATTTCCAGTTTTTTCCAGTATTATATTTGCTGGACCAGAAATTAGAAGCGGATCGCCCATTTCCATCTTTTCACGTTGGGATGCCTCTTGGCAAAAACAATAATCTTGATGAACTGGAAAGTCCACAAACCATTCTGCTTTGTCATAACTTGCACTGTACTGTGGTGTTCCATTTTTTCTGCATAACATACAAAACAATGGTGAAATTTCCACCCAATGACAGCCTTTTTTTCACTACCTTGGGCCACTCCGCCTACCTCTACCTGACGGCTCCTGAATGTCCTGAAGTAATGTTATATGTGCGCAACTGCATAGTATATCGTTCTTTATTTTAAATGTCTTCAAATTGTAATCCTGATAGTAATCCCCATTTTCACCAAATGTAACTGTAATTTTTTTTTTGTCACCTTAACAGAATGCAGTTACATTTTTTTGCATCCTAATTACGTAACGTCGTTCCATGTAATCCGTTACTCCCCAAGCCTGCACATATTTATATATTTAGCTATTTTAGACTCTCAAATTCATCACAGGTAAAATATTACATACTGTGATGGGACAAAAACATGAAAATTTGAAGTAACATTTCACTCAATCAGAAGTATTTTCTAACACTTTCTTCTAAATCCAGGCTGTTTTTTGAGTGTTCTTTTCCAGTTTGGCCGTCATACAGCGGTAGTCAGTGGGCAGCCCAAACGTTACCCTAACAGTTAATCTCTTCACACAAAAGGGCACTTTGTTATGGCAGCTGCTTTGCTACAAAATGCAAATCTGTTACTACATGTTTTTCTAAATTCTTTCTCTGCATCTTTTCTAGCAGATTCCTCACACGTTTAATGTCCACCTCTTAGTAACCTCTTAGGATACCGAAAATGCAAACTGTTGATTTTGTGTTTTTATTTTCTTACCTCGAAGCAGGTCAAAGACTGAGGAATTGTTTTGAACGTGGCCAAGTAACTAAAAAAGTGTTGCCTTGCCTCCCCCCACCCCTTCCCCACTCCTCCCCCTTCTCTGCCTGTCACATGTTCTTTTCACAGCATAGAAAAGTTTCTGGATTAGGGCAGAATTAACACAAAGCAGCGACGCCACTCCAGCTACACTCGCAAACAACGCAGAAGAGGCACGAGGGGGGACCGAGACACTCGAGCGAACGCCACCTCAGAAAACTCCGAACTCTGATAGCGAGAGGCAGACGAGTCCATCCCAGAGAGAGAGAGAGAGAGAGAGAGAGAGGCAGAGAGTGGCAGGGGATCTTTGGCGACAAGGTCCTGAAGGATGGAAGAGAAGCAGTTTGCAGGCATCCTGGTAAGTTCAACTTTTGTTCAGTGAACATACGCACGCACACTTTTTAAAAGCACAGATATGAGTTGTCAACACAGATGCAGCCGCATCTCTGAGTTCACTGGCGGGATGCAGCTGCTGGACCACCAGTTGAGTCACCCTCTGCCTCCCCTTTTCCCCAATTTTTATGCACAAGAGGCCAGGTGGTTTAGTTTCTCTGTACTTTATCAGGACTCCAACAGGCTTTTATTTTCTCATTTTGTGTGTTTTTCCTTCTCACTCGAAAGGAGACGGTTGTGCTCACAATTTTACGATTTGCTGTAGTTTTTTACGATGACCTTAACCTGGGAACACTTTTTATCTTTTCATGTGCACCAACACTTTTAATCTTGTTTATCTTTGAAAAGGACAGAGATACACACGTTTGCACAGACTGATAAAGCCGGCATTTTCCTCCCGAGTGATCGTTGTGTTGCCGTTTGAGTGCAGAGCTGTCATCACCTGCTGTTCGCCACGACGCCGCTGAGCATCCGTCATCAACTAGACGCTGTCCACGAAAAGTCCCCGAAATTAGTCCTGACGTAGAAACGTCCCACTTATCCCCTCAGCTCTGCTTTTACAGTACCCCATTTATCTGATCTTTGCAACTTGGGCAAACAATAAACATGTTTTCAGCCTTCCGCTGATAAGAGATGAGGCCAAGAGGTAGATGTGTCAGTGTCGGGCCTGTGCTGTCGGTGAAGCTTTAAATAGAGGTTTGGCGTCATTGGCAGTCAGGTCACTTCTCTCTCTCTCTCTCTCTCTCTCTCTTCAGTCCAAGTTCTTCAGTCCGTCTTGAGATGGAGATAAACACAAACTCAGAACTCTCTTCTGACATTCTCGCTCATTTGAAGCCTTGCTTTCCTCCCCGATGACATTTTTTTTTTTGTCCTTTTGAGATGCATATCCACGTTAAAATGCACGCACACCGTCTGAACTTAAGAGCGGGACGTTATCAGTCTCTCCTCTCGCTCCCTCGCAACATTTGAAGGTGGTTGGAGGATGGAGATTTCATTCTTGTTCTCAGAACTTTTTTTTGTGTGTGGGTTTGTTTGTCTGTGTTTTCAGCTCAGTGACAGATTGCCAATCAATTTTGTTTTGCATAGTTAGACACTGCTGGAGAGTTGCAAAAAAAGTTCTGTTGAGTTTAGATACCGCTATCTGTGGGATTGAAATGTAATTATTAAATGATAGCCACAAGGAGGATTTGAATTTCCCATGGAGGAGGTTTTGTTGTGGATATGAACCTTTTTACTGCCCCTCACACACTCAAAGGTGTCTCTGAGGAAAGTAGAACTGAACCATGATGGTTCAACGTGTCATCCGTGGAGACTGCCATGACTCCTCACAGCCACTAGGGGCACCCAGGCCAACAATGAGTGAATGTGACAACTAAAAAACAAATGAATCTTTGAGTATTTGAGTGTTGCTTTGTGATTTCATCTGACAGCACCTTCCTTGTCAAACACAAAGTTTACATTATGAGTGAAAAAAAGTGCAGTTTATCGTTCGATATCGATATAAAGTTCAGTCCTTTAGTTAAAAGTAGGGCTGTAAAAGTTAACGTGATAATAACGCGTTAACGCAAATTTTAATGCCACTAATTTCTGATACTGGCATCATATGAAACTAGAAAACCTAAGGAATCCATCGGTACCATTCATGTCATACTACCTTGTTGCGAAGAAGGCAAGGAAAAACTGGCACGGCCCTTTTCAAAGGGGTCCCTTGACCTCTGACCTCAAGATATGTGAATGAAAATGGGTTCTATGGGTACCCACGAGTCTTCCCTTTACAGACATGCCTACTTTATGATAATCACCTGCAGTTTTGGGGCAAATCATAGTCAAGTCAGCACACTGACACGCTGACAGGTGTTGTTGCCTGTTGGGTTTGAGTTTGCCTTCTTATGATATGAGCATATTTTGTATGCTAAATGTAGTACCTGTGAGGGTTTCTGGACAATATTTGTCATTGTTTTGTATTGTTAATTAATTTCCAATTATAAATATATACATATATCTACATAAAGCAGCATATTTGCCCACTCCCATTTGATAAGAGTATTTAATACTTGACTTTAATGTACCTTTTGAACAGATAAAAAAATGTGCAATTGATTTGCGATTAATCGTGATTAAATATTTTAATTGACAGCCCTAGTTAAAAGTTAAAAATGTGCCATCAGACAATTTTAAAGTGGATGCTGTTGACTCAAATGTTTGAAAGCTACATAAAAAAGGTTTATTGTCACACTTCATAGCGATCTGTGCCGAGAATATCATGAATAACCACATGTCAGTCCCACTTTCTTGGCCAGAGCCTCCTCTTATCGCTAATAGAAATGATTGCTTATTTAATTTGGCTCAAAGAATCACAGCGGAAGGTGAAGTATTTGTTTGCTTGTTCCCTGGCCAACACATAGTGACTCTTTTTTTAAAGGTCAATTCACTTGATTTGGCAGGAAATAGAAAATTAAAAAGCCATTTAAAGTTGACAAACAGATAACAGATAACAGATAATAATAATAATAATAATAATAATAATAATAATAATAACTTTAAATTAGGCTCAGATGAATTGGTGGCACAACTGCATTTCCTAAACAAATAGGGCATTACTCTTCTCTCTCTCTGAGCCAACATTTAGATTGCTTTCATAACATTCATCAGTCACTTATTTTTCCCCAAAAAGTAGTGCAGAGGTCAGAGTGTAGGTCTTATCTGTGGAGGTAAACATGCCCGAGAGCCGCGGGAAGATTGTACAACTCCAGCCTGTGACAACAGACGACTGCTATACAACGCAGCTCGCCTCTCGTGATTGGTCGCTCCTCATGGCTGGGACCGTTGTCCTCAGCAAGCGGTAGACAGTGATGTCAGTCGTGGCTTTAGAGACATCAATGAAGAATGAAAGAAAGCGTGTGTGTGTGTGTGTGTGTGTTAGAGAGAGAATTACAGACCGAATCTTAGACCTCGCTCTCCCATCGCCAACTGTCACTTTATTCCGTTCCTCCCTCTCTTTGAGCTCTTTCCTCCTCGTCTTTCTTTTCACATTCACAACAAGAGTTGACGAATTTATAAAAAAAGTCTTTTATTCCTCTGTCATTTCGTGTTTAATCCACTCATCTGTACTTCTGTTCGGAGAGTGAAAATGGCCCCTTCCTGTTGCCCTTTCCCTGTCCCTGCCCTTTCTTTGCAGCCTGGTTAAATTTATTTATGCCGGACCAGATGGTTGGTGGATGGACCCGTCACCGTAAATCTCGTGACACACAAGGCGCCCGCTTCCTGCTACCGCTTGGCTCGGCTGGTAGCCTTCTGCCGGGACTCTTTCTGTCCAAACTTAATTGTC
Organism: Hozukius guyotensis; assembly: GCA_916700995.1. Taxonomy (NCBI): domain Eukaryota; kingdom Metazoa; phylum Chordata; class Actinopteri; order Perciformes; family Sebastidae; genus Hozukius; species Hozukius guyotensis. The sequence goes on along the minus strand of CAKALU010058960.1, from coordinate 1,531 downwards.
CCAGCTCGTTCACGGCGTTTCAAAGGGAGCCCCCTCTCCTCAATCTTCCTGCGGTTGTCTTTGACTGCCCCTGGAAGCCGCCGCCACCGCCACTTCCACCGAACGGATGAGCAGATGGTGCCCTGGCACTAGCCTGTACTGGACCGATAGCGGTCTCTTTGTTTTCTACTCCTTAGTTACTCGTCTTTAAAAATTCTCCACTGTTTGGGTGTATGTATAGGGATGTGAGAGGAGGAGGAGTTGGACCGAGGTTTGGCTTATTTGCCCGCTGAGCGCTGCATTCATACGTCTGGCAGTGCAGACCACTGCTGCCCCTTCATCACCATGAAGGCCAAATGGAGGAAGAGGTCACCTCAGATTGGCCTCTGATCAAACATTAACATTGGCAAGCCTTTAAAGTTAGCCCTCCGACTTTTCATCCACAATTTGTAAGATGTTTGGAGGTTGGGAGGGGGGGGGGGGGAGCTCTGTCAGCAGTGAAATGACGCTTAAACCTCTTGAACCCTGATATTCCAACCACAACCTTAAAACGTTTTGATATTATATGACAGGATGCGTACCAATTCTCACAATTTAATTCCACTTCTGTTTATCAGCTCTCTGGTTGTTATCTAATGATTCCTGTCAGTTTTTTGAGTAGATTAACCAAAATATATTCAAAACAAAAAGCATCTTAATTTTAAACCAGGTTTTGGCCATGAACTAGGAATGTCCCGATCAAATTTTTTTGGCCCACATTCCAATCCGAGTCCTTTAATGTTGCCGATCTGATACTTATATTTACCCAAATGTTGATTAAGTGTGTATCTCACCAGCCCAGTGTCACGGCAAAGCGTGTAATAGACCCGCCTATCCACCGGAAGAAAGCGTGTCAGTGTCACGCCGAGATGTGAATATTGTACGCCCGCATGAACGTGCGGTGTTTTGTAGTGACGGTTGTCACGTGTTGTGTATTGACAGAAGTCAAACTTCAGATCTAGCTACGTAGTATATGAAGTGAAGTGAGAAAGACCACTTATGGTGGGCAGGTGGGGCGGTGCATGGGTCCAACAAACACAAGACTTTCAACAGGGAGACTGATGTTCGAGGCCGGTGCTTTTGTTTTGTAAGTTATATTAATGATGTTCGTCACATGTTTTTACACTTTACTGACGTTACTTTGTTTCCGTACATGTTTTACTTAGTTTACGTACTTATTTTAAACCCAACCGTGACGTTTTCCTTTAACCTAACTAAGTGGTTTTCTTGCCTTAAACTAAATCAGTGGCTTCGTTGCCCCCTGTTGGTACTGCACGTTGATACAGATGTGTAATATTCACATCTTTGCGAGGCAAAACGTGACACTGACACGCTGTCCTCTGGTGAACAGGCGGGTCTATTACACACTTTGGCGTGATATCGGGTTGATCTCACACAGGCGGCAACCTCCGGGTCTGAGAAAAGTGAAGCCAATGCTGAAGTGCCTTTAACTTGCATTCTTTCTAACAGCCAGCAGGGGGCGACTCCTCTGGTTGCAAAAAGAAGTCAGATT
>CAKALU010058958.1:115519-132688 GCA_916700995.1 Hozukius guyotensis | reverse complement strand
TGACCGTTTGATCGGAGTTTGCGTGTGATTGACAGCTGCTCAGAGACGACAGGCTCCAGCTTGGCTCTGATTGGTTGTTTTCCTCCAGTCTGTGAAATCTTGTAGATGCCATTAGGAGAACCGGAGGACACAGAGGCTAATGATTTTTTTTCAGATTACCTGTCTCATGCAGTATTGTCAGGATATAGTGACCGTTTTATAATCGTTTTTTAATCAAATTTGCTCCAAACTGCCTACCCCAGCTTTAGTTGGCCTTTTTAAAAAACAAAAAGTTTTAGAAATGCCAAAACAAATTAACAGGTTGTTTTCCTTTCCCTGCTAATTATTAAATCTTCTAATCTTCTTGGTAAGCACCCAGATGCTTTCAAATAAAAAGGGACTAAAATGGGAGGATATTTTCTACTCATTATAATGTCCTTCTAAGATGGTTGGTGGTGTTTTTCAGCGTGAAGTACAAAAGCCGAGAAGCTCCGAGACGTGAAAAGGAGGAAGATACGGAGGACTGAAGAAGGGGTCAATCAATAAAAGTTGGCTTTTCATAGTTAATACAGCTGTATTCAGCCTGTGCTCCCGACACTACAAAGACTGCACTTATGATTGTTAAGTTGCTCCAATTACTGGCTGGCAGAGGCATTTGAGAAAAGCACCATTAACCCCGGCATCCGAAGAAAACAGAAAACAGCCGGGTGTTTTCTCTCAGGGAATGTAATTGATGAGACACCGTGGAACAACACACCCACTGGAGCATCCAGTCCCACGGCAAATTATTGCTTGGCTTACAGTATGTGTGGAGTCTACCTGGTTGCTGTTTTCATGATATTTTGTGCCTGACTACAGCAATAACATTTTATGAAACAGAGTCGAATAAACGCAGTACAATCTACTTCCGCAAAATAAAACCTTTCTTTTCCTTTTGTATAAAAACATCAAATTGTGCTTAATTTCACTGTAAGAGTAATAATTAACATTTCCGGGCTGAAGATTAACATGTAAAAAATGTAGGAGTATTTCAGTGTTTCACTTTTCCTGGCAGCAGTAATGTGCGTAAACACAGCTGCATTCAAAGTGTTTTCAGTAGACAGCCTAATCCACACAACAGCAGAGGAATCATCCTTCAGTCTGACACACTGAGTCTTCAGCCCCCGCACATCACTAAAGCTTTTTTTCACTGAAATTCTCTGAATCCAAGGCTGCATGTAAATAAACTATTTCTGTATTAAATATGTATATTGAAGTCTATGTTAGAATGAAATCCAAAGGGTGATGTAAAAAAGACTTATTCGGGCAGCACAAACACTAAGTGGTAAGTCATGAAACGGCAAGAAGGTCCTAAGTTTACATGTTCTCCCTGTATCTGTTTAGGTCTCATCTGCTTTCTTCCTAACAGTCCAAAGTCATGCAGGTTAGGTGAAATTGGAAATTGCCAGTAGGTATGAATGTGCTCGTCAGTCCATATGCGTGATAGCCCTGTGAATGACTGATGAGCTGTCCCGAGTGAACCCTGCCTCTTACCCAATGTTTGCTGGCAAAGCCTCCGTCCTCTTTAACCTGAACATCAACTGGATGTATTGGCACAATGTACAGACATTCACGTTACCCAGAGGATGGATCCTATTCATGCTGGTGATATTTGGTGTTAAAGGGATAGTTTGGGTGTTCAGAAGTGGGGTTGTATGAGGTACTTATCCATAGTCAGTGTATTACCTACAGTAGATGACGTCGGCACACCCCCAGTTTGGAGAACTGCTTCGGCAGCAAAACATATTTCAGCTACCTAAACGAAAGGCTATCCTAAAAAAAATCAATATCAGTGTAAGCGTACGCTATATTTAGAATATTTTCGTCAGTTTACCTTGCCGTGGGACAGCTATATGGGAAACTGAAGCAGTTATTTATGCTCTCGCCAAAGCTACAGTACCAGACTTCATTGAAAAAAACAGTAATTTTACCTCACAGAACACAGTTGAGGTGAGGGTCTACCACTGTCTCGATTGGTTTGTGTTATTGTGTGATTCACCAAAGTCACACAACAGCACAAACTAACTAACCGATCAAGATTAGCATAAACGTGCCAGCTTAATGTGGACTGTGAGCGTGACACACTTTACGGCCTTACTAATGTGTGTTGTCGCCACAGCAACTAACAACAATCGCCTTTTTCTTCTGACTTAGACAAACGACCACAGCAAACGTCCGTTCTACTCCTATTCCATTTCTATGAGTGACAGTGTGTGAAGTGTCCTTTTTGAAAACTGAGGACATTTTATCAGTAAAAGTCAGGTGCAAACTATTCACGGATATGCTGGGGTTCAGCAAGATGGATTACTGTGTGGACCTTAGAAGTCTCCAATATCTAGAATCACATCTCTGCTGCCCCCATTGGCTTAATGGACTGGATCCTATGGGAGCATTCACTCCCCGTGTCACTCCGTTGCACTACTTCTGGCTCCACAAAATGCTAAAAATATTCCAGTATAAAGGTGAGTGGACTCCACATTCCCTTCAAAAAATTTCAAAAGGCTATGATTTATCCTGTAAGTGCGAAAATCTTCTTTCAGAGCATGCTTAAGAGCTTGCAGAATCTCATCCACCTCGTCAGCCATTTGGTGTAGGTATTAACCCCCCCCACCCACACCCCCTCCTTCATAATCTCTATGCTGGGAGATAGGGGCAAAACATAATCAGCTCAGATAACTAGGCTATCACAGAGGTGTATAGGCTTCCATATCCATCATTTCTGCGTTACAATATTTTTAAAACACTTTTTTTTTCCACTAGAACATTTTCACTTAGCTCATTTGTCTTCATCCTATGGAGGCCGTCGGAGTTATTGCCAAGCAAAAATTCCTTTGTTTCCTTATCATTTAATTGATCAGCAGAACGATCTGTAATAATGAATTGTTTCCGAACAAATTCCTAAATTACAGAGCGCAGCGTGTAGTAACAACTTCATTAGCCGGGGCTCGAGGTTTTTATCAGAATGAAACGTTCATTATAGCGTTAGCGTGCACTCACGTTTCTATCCGCGATAGAAATATCTAAATTAGAGCGTAAAAAAAATCAACATATTCCTTTCTTTAAGCAAATACAGCTGGATAGACTGTTTTTACTCTTACTTCTTTGTTTGAGGAGTGTGTATGAATTAGTAATAAGACCAGTGATCCCCTTGCTGCTAAATAGGTTAGAGGAAAGAATATATAATTATGCACTGTATGAGGGAAGATGGGGGGTTGTGAGAGACGGCTCTACAGATGGAAAAACAGACTGCCAGATAGCAAGATGTTGAGGGGGATACATTGTAGAGAGAGTGTAGAGAGAGAGTGTGTTTATTCTGGATGGGTAGCTGTATAGTTTCAACCTTGGTGGGTGTGCTGTTGTCGAGCGCTGCATGGCTGAGTTGAGCTGCAGTGCAACTCGCTGTGGCTCACTCTCCAAACCCTCACCCACAGAGAGTTCCCCCAACTGTCACATGCCACTGAACCACGGTAAACAGCGCACACACACATACACGCACACGCACACACACACAGCAGAGCCATTTTCATTAACAGAACCACTGGCACACTCAGCCCAGCTGGTCCCTGAGTCGACACTGGAACTGCACATCTGGTGTCATTGCTCCGTTAGAGGGAGGCCATCTGGTTGGATGGATGGATGGATGGATGGATGGATGGAGGGAGGAAAGGGGGAGACAGGCACAGAGACAGGGGGGGAGTCAAAGGAGATCGGGGAGACGGCGAAACCAGGCCTCTCATCGATACTGTGCCATTCAATGTTTCGCATAAAAAATGGATCTGTTTTTGTCGGATGCGCCGTGTGTACTCTCTGCGTGCATTAGTCCTCTTCCGAGTAAGAGGATTAGATGTCAAAGTCAGGTTTGCACTCGGAGCATTTGGAGCTAATGGCAATGAACAGATAGCATGTTTAATGGCTCTCAGCAATGTCTTCTCAAACATGACTGATGCTCCCTCTCTGCATTGTCCTTCGGCTTCCACGGGGGAACTTAATATTACATAATACACAAGAAACATTAATAATTGTTAGGTGTTTCGATGTGACGTCGCTTGAACTTCCCTGTTCTCCGTGCCGTAATGTGTTATGTTATTCAGTGCCTACCAGTCTATTTGTATTAGAACACTGGCTGTTGAAGGCACGCCCCGTATAGAATCCATGCGACGCTCCAATTAACCCCGCGTTTATACTTCACTGGAAACTATACATGCAGAGCCGCGCCGCCGTGGCTGATTGTGCATGGTGTTGCGGAGACGCTCCGTCTACAGCTGCAAGCATGTGAAGGCGATGTGTAGACGCAAGAACAAGTCATGACAAAACTGTCTTAGTCACTTATTGATGCAATGGCACATAATGAAAAGCGAGGGCCCTTCTGCAGTGGTTTGCGTGTGCATATTAGGGCTGCACAATTAATCGAATATTAATGGCAATCACGATTTGGGCATCCCACAATTAAATGAAAATGATCGCCTGCGATATTGACGTTTAAAATGCCCGTTCTGCCCATAGAAAACTCTGCTGCATCGTGATGTTTGGGGTTCACTTTTGGGGATAGATATTATCGATACAAACAATGTGTTTATGATTAAATTGAGAGAATAATATTGTTTATCTAGCCTCTTAATGTAGCTCTTTTTGCTCTCAAAGAACACCAGATTGATGCATTTAACTTTAAAATGTAGCTATTAAAAGGTAGGGTGAATATTCCTGTATTTTTTCATATTGCAAAAAAAATATATTGTACTGTCCAACATCGTGCTTTTGTTCTTTTCTTACTGACCACAGTTTGACCCTGACGCCGATGGAGACATGTGACGCACGTTTAGGTCCCACATTGTGAGGCGAAAGGTCAGAAACCCTTGAACGCACCAGCAGTAACGCAGTTATATTTTACGTTAAGGCACATGCACACACACACACACAAACACACACACACACAAAGTGCCTCCTGCCGCCAGTGGCCAACTGAATCATGCTCTTATTAAACCTTGATCGGAATTCGAGCTAGGGCATTATCCACTTACAGTTATTAATGCTGCAGCTCTCCTAGGAGGGCAGAGCAGGCAGCGAGGGAGGGACGCACACCACACATACAGATGCTGGCATAAAAGCTCCATGACTGGAGGTAGGATTGTTTACATTACATGCATGGATGAGGTCTGCATTGTTTCAACGACTAGAAAAAAACGCTGACCCTGTTAGGTAAAGAATGCACACGATCCACTGTGAAAAGAGACACAAAAAAAAGCACAGGGGAAAAACGTAATCCTTTAACAGACGCATTATCATCAAACCAATCAGGAAAGTGGCGAGCAGATACGATAACCCCGCGCTAGATGCTTGATGAGACATAACAAAAAATTGCTCCTAAAAATCCTAGCCTCAAGGGAGACAAAGAAATGGAGATTCTCGTTTTTACTTTTCCGGTACACTTAAAACCTCAGCCCCTGTTAATTAGAAATCCACAGACATTCCTTCTTTTGACAAAGTTAATTAAAAATGTGCACACTTTACCGCTGCTAGAGAGAAACATAAGAGTAAGAGGAGAGTGAAAAGGAAGGGAAATTAATGGAGAGTTCATGTTGCACGTACAGGAAGGCAATTAGAAGATGTTAAGTGGCTGGCTGATTGAAGGTCTTGTTAGTTCTGTGAAAGTAGATGGAGAGGTATAAAAGGAAAAAAAAAACTAGATTTATGCAACATTCATGTATGTTGCCATGTTACGGAACTACTGAGATGAATTTGCATTGCTTCCAGGCGTATGAGCTAAGAGCTGTGTGTCCACACAACAGAGCAGGTGCAGAGGGAAAATATTAGTAGCCTAACTGCGTGAATACATTCAGTCTGTGTTTGTGTGTAGACTGCTGAATTCTTTGCAGTGAGTAACAGCAAGTGGTAGCCTTAAATCTTGATCTCTATTTGGAGCTCTAGTTTGACACCACAGCTGAAGCGATTAGACGATTAATCGCTTAGTTAATCTACAGAGAATCTGCAACAATTTTGATAATAGATTAATTGTTTATATCATTTAAAAAAAATTATGCTTAAGAGTTTGTGGTTTCACATACACATTTTTTAATATGTTCTCATGTTCTTAGTAGGGCTGTCAATCATTAAAATATTTAATTGCAACCCTCACAAGTACTGCATTTAGCATAAAAAAATATGCTCAAATCATAACATTGCAAACTCAAGCCCAACAGGCAACAACAGCTGTCAGTGTGTCAGTGTGCTGACTTGACTATAATTTGCCCCAAAATTGCATGTGATTAGTATAAAGTGAGCATGTCTGTAAAGGGGAGACTCGTGGGTACCCATAGAACCCATTTTCATTCTCATATCTTGAGGTCAGAGGTCAAGGGACCACTTTTAAAATGGCTATGCCAGTTTTTCCTTGCTAAAATTTTGCTTAAGTTTGGAGAGTTATTTTGCCTCCTTCGCAACAAGCTAGCATACCAATGGATTCCTAATGTTTTATAGTTTCATTTGATGCCAGTATCTTCACTCTAGCTTTAAAACTGAGCCCGCTAAAACCAAATTTGGCGTTAATTGAATTTGCGTTAACATGTTTCGCTTTAACTTTGACATCCCTAATCAGAACTGGAGAGTAATTCTTCATTGAAAAAAACAGCGAAGAATTGCACTGAAGGCGATGTTTTCTTTTGTTAGTTTGATTGACAGATGGTTCATCCAGTCACCTGCCGAGTATTTTTGTGTCAAAACCAAACCATCTGACGGGTCAGGTTATGTCGGTCGGCCAAAAGAAGCAATTTGAAGATGTCAACTTGCAGCGCTAAAAAAATTGTAATGGACATTTTCCACTATTTTCCTACATTTTATAGACCAAACAGAGAAATTAATCATTAGTTGCAGCCCTACTGACACCGCTGCACACGCCAAAGTCACCTTGTACACTAAAAACCAGAAACTCCTGCATTGGCTATTAGAGGAGATTTAAAGAAACACACTTACCTACAATATCTTTAGATGCATTTTGGCCATTTACCTGCTGAGACCATTTTCTTCTCTTTGTTGTTCTGCTTTAGATGTGTGGCTTTAATTAAAGTTCCTCTAAACTGTATTGCTGTTTATGATGGGAATCTGTTTACAATGGAGGAGTGGAAACTAATTTAAATTGTTGCCACCTACGCAGATGCTGTTTAATTGGATGGGACTGATAATGGCTGTGTTTTTGTTGTGGTTGAGGAGGGGAAAAAAACACATTTCAAGAATGTTCTCTAATCTGCACATGGGTCATTAGTGTTCACACAATCACAATAGTAAACTGGATATAGGTAGAACTTATTGTGAGGCCCTAGCCAATGAATGGGGGCAAAATGTTATCCTTATATGTGCTTTTACTGCAGTCAGTGTTTTGTAGGAGGTATTGCACATTAGAAAAACAAGCAAAATGTGATTTGCACCTGTAGTTTGCAGCAAAATGTCCTTCCCTCCAGTGCCAACTAACTTTAGGATTTGCGCTTTAACCAGTTGGTAGTCCTTTCTAATCCTTAATAGTCCTTCCAAGAGACCGAGCACCTGTATGTACATACGCCAAGCCGCAGCCGTGAATTTTCCACCCGGGGATGGAATGATACCAGCTAGGCCTTACTGCCTGGACAACACAGTAATACAAGGGGAGTGGTGGCTGCTGAACGCGAGCCAGACCAGCTAGACAGGGGGAGGGGGGAACGCATGCTGGGAAAGGGAAGCGACAACTGTGGCTGGATCTGGCTTTGATGAGGAGGCATGAGAAGAGGGGAGGCTCAGTCTTCTTCGAGGGAAGCAGGTGTGTGAGGAGGTGATAAGGACGCCGTGGCAGGCACTACACACACACACACACACACACACACAGGCGTGCAAACAAATAAAAATACTTCAGCAAATACCACTTGCTGAAACCGTTCAACACTAAATTTGAATGGCATCCCTTCAAATAACTGAGCTTGCACACTGGTGCAGAGCCTAACTCTCCCTGTTTGCTCGCATCATAAAAAAAGACAGACAGAGAATTATGGTGCAAGAAAAGAAAAAAAGAAAAGAACGAGATGAAGGTGATGAGAAAAAGTGGGCGAAGGAGGTTGATTTAAGGCGCTAATATTGTGGTAAACACTGCGTTTCTGGGGGAGAATATGTGTGTGTGTTAGTTGCCTTTACTGTAAGTGCTTGCACACATTATACCACACGCATATACATTAATGTGCGAGAGTTAAAGCGTCCCCGGGGAGTGCTTTGTGGCAATGTGTGGTACAGAACAGCGTAAAGTAATTTATGGATAAGATACTTTTTTTTTTTTTGGCTGGCTTATTTCAGAATCCATTAAGATTAATTAAGTGCTGCTAAATGTGGTGCTATAGAGTTCAGATTTCAGATGCATTCTAATCATTAGCTCGCAGTTTATTCAGCCAGCTTAACAGCTGCTAATAGCCTGAGTGAAGCCAGTCCAGAGTGTTCTAATGGTCGGGGAACAGGGAGTACGGCTATTGGACTGGTGGACGGCGAATTAGTGATTGAGAACGTCCATTGCGGCGTTAATGTATAAACCATGGTGCATCGACATAGTATGCACCTGTCCATCCTTGTTAATCAAAGGCAGGGGGAGAGTAAGGGAGACAGAAAGCAGGCAATTAGACACTCTGTCATCAAATATTTGATTTGTTTGGCAGGAAGACTGCATTAAACAGCGAAGGGAGACACAGCCAAGCACGCCTCAGCCTACTTCATATCCACTGTTGTTTCAGATAGACTTTCCGCAAGCAATTAGCTCCAATCAGGGATTAATTGAGCTGACACAGAAGGAGAAAGGGTGGTTTTGGAATTGTTCTGCTTTAGCATTCGCCCTAAGTCCAATTAAAACGTCATTTCATTGATTGCCTGTCTGTTCGCTTCAACTGCGCATTTGTCAGCACACGTGTGTATATTTGTGTATGTTTCCATGTGTGCATTAATCTCTATAAACAGTCTGTTAAAGCAATCTGTTTGTGGGCAATGGGACAAGAGTTTGGTGTCGGCAGCGTTCTGGTTTCCTTTTGTTGTCCGAGTAGTGTTGACCAATCACGTTCGAGCAGGCTTTGGTTGAATGCAGGTAAACAGTCCATGTGGAAAGCAAAAGAGGTGGAACGCATTGGCTGAAATGCAATCTGGGAACCCACCGGCTATCATCTGACAATGATTTAGCTTTAAAGATTGCTTTTAAACTGTCTACTTGTGAAACAATCCAGTCGCACACGTCGTCTCTCAACTCCAACTCCATTCTCGCATCCCAAGTTGCTAATCAGACTTTAAACAATGAGCAGTGAAAGGAAAAGGAAGTGTTGGCCCAGATATCTGCTGGCTACACCGGAACCCCAGAAATATAGCCCCTGGCCCCCAGAGGCTTATCCGTCGCCGGACCAATAGCCGATGGGTTCCAAGGTTGTGTGTGCATATATGCCTTAAATCTCTATCATCATCCTACAGTTCCATGGAAACTGAAAAAAAACACAAACAGATGATGAGGACTGTAGGGATGTCACAATACCAGAAATTTAGTAGTCGATACCAATACCGGTGAAATTCCACAATTCTCGATACCTTATTCGATACCACGTAAAAAAACAAAAAACAAAAAAAAACGATCCATGTACTTCAACATACGCTCCTTTATTACTGTTTGCATACTGTTTTCTGCAATGTATTATAAATCCCTGATGATCCGCCTCGTTTCTCACCAAAAACTAAATTTTACAAGACTACATTTGAACTCATCACGATAACATTAGAAGTTAGCATCGCCCAATACTTGTTTTTACCTATTAGACCTTGAATGCACCATAATGTAACTCAAGGAGACCTAAGTACATTAGCTTTTAGTTACGTTATTTAGCCAAGAAGGACTGCGTTGCCCACCAGCTGCTAACAGCTAACGTTAACTAGCTCTCCTCCTGCCGATTTCAACATGGATTTGTTGTTCACAAGCATTATCAGGGGAATTTTCTATCGTCCCTTAACACCCTTAGTCTCGAGCCCCTGACGGTACCCACGCTACTTGCAGTACTGTAGAAAAAAGGTGTAGGCCTGCCATCACATTTTCAGAATTTTGGCATTGATGTGGTACTTCTGACATTCCTAATCCCTAGAGGACTGTGTGATATTGTGGAAAGCTTCGGAACAAGCAAGTATAGGAGGACCTTGACTTAAGATTGCTATGTCAACTGCCTTTTCGTGGGTCAAGAAGTTAAATAACTTCTGTCATGTTTGCAGTTTTAAATACAGTAGTGTTTTCACTGTTCATTTAATGTATTATGTGAGGTGTCATTGTACTGTACTGACTGTCATTTAGTAGGAGTAACATACAGACAACCAACAAAGCTACTTTCCAACATATGAAAAAAAGAACTAAGCTTCCTCAGGCATTCCTTGAAGGATACTGATGGCAAACACCTGATCACCTCTGATCTTTAAACCAGACTTCAAAATGGACAAAAGAGCTGTGCCTGACGATATGAGACTGCTTTGATAAACTGATAAATAGCTAGTAGTCTGAACATAAGAGCCTAAACATAAGTAAAATCAGGTCAGGCATTTCACCACACAATGAGCAATGACATAAATTATCTTAATAATCCACTCTTCTGCATAGAAGTTAATGAATTCAAACACGCCTACTCATGAATTAAGCTAAATTTGTCAAGCGATAAGAATTATTTGGGTTATTTATAATAGTCCCTTGTACTGAGCCTGTGCAAAATTACAAATGTATCCATTTTAAGAACAGAACTAAATATTTACAAACTTTTCTCTTTTTTGTGGCACTCGACTAACTATAGTCTTATAATAAAAAAGCTAATATTGTAAATAATTAATGAAAACATGAATTAATTCCATAAAATATGCAAAAGAGACAAGATAAATGTCCATATTTGATGGTGAAAAACATCCCGTGTGGGTGACTGCACAGGGATAGACTTGTGTTCAACAGAAGCTGGTTATCTGAGGCGATCTGAACCAAGCTGGGAAAGAAAGTGCACTCACACAAACTTGTACCCTGAATAGCAAATTATGCAAAATTAGTACTGTCTGTACCACTTAAGCCAGCCTTTTCTTTACTGGACATGCTGAGCTTTTTGTACGAGTCATGTCGATTCATCAGTGGGCTATAATTATGGTATGTTAATGTTGATAATGGGGTTCCGTGCGTCATGATCATCTGTCGCGTCATCTATGTTTTGGATTGAAGAGTGGGCAAAGTGAGGAATCAGTATGGCTGGGGGCTGTTTTAAGCAGTAAAACAAAGGGACTTTAAAGAGGACCTGTCATGCTTTTGTGCTTTTACCCTTTCCTTTAGTGCGTTATAGTTTTTTTGTGCATGTACAATGTCTGCAAAGTTACAAAGCCCCAAGGCCACACCAAAGGGAATTACTCCCCCAAAAGAAACACTGCTCCTGAACTACCTGAAACGCCTTGCATGAAGTCCCGCCTTTTCTTCGGTAATGTGGTGATGTCACCAAGTAACACATTTGCATAATACCTGCCAGCAGCTTGTTTGGCATACCCTCAAACAAAGCTAGTTAGAGCAGAGCTGGAGCGGAGCTGGAGTGGAGTCTGTAGAGTTTGGTTCGGTTGACCAATCACAACAGAGTGGGCCAGCTGACCAATCAGAGCAGACTTGACTTTTCGGGGGCCGGAGCTCAAACAGAGTGCTTCAGACAAAGGGTGAAAAGAAGTGCTTCAGCACAGCCGGTATGATAAAAATTAAGCGTTTTTGGAACATCAAAGCATGTAAACATGTTCTAGTAGAAACCCGAAATACAAATATGCACCTGTGAATTGGCATAATAGGTCCCCTTTAAATTGGCACTTTCAATTGTATCTTATTGTTGTAAAAGAAAGTCCAAATTTAGTACAGATTGTGTCCATTACATTGCATGGATTAAAAAATAGTCCTCACTTATCAAATCACGTCAGCACTAACTGTATTTTGAATGGATTGTGACTGAAACTTCTTTTTTTTTTTTTTTTTTTACATGAATAAAAGTTACAAAACATAACAGCATTCCTGCTGTGACTAAAATCAGTAAGAGAACTGCACATTTATCAAGATTATGACTGGCGGAGGATTTCACCAATTACACAAAAACACACCATACTGTAAACATGACCGACAGCACATAAAAGCACAAAGATCCACATCCATTTCTTCACAGATGAAACAGAGATATTATAGATTCGATTTACTTTGTAATTCAAAAGCAGAATAAATCACCTTCATCTTCACCATATCTATTTTCCTCCCCTCCCTTCCCCTTTAGCTATTGGCATTTTCACCACACACAATGAGCAAGCAGGTTACTAAACGGCATCACTTAAATCCACACAAACAGTGCTTTTTGGCTTAGCAAATTACACGAATGGAGTCATTTTGTTAATCTTCTCATCCATTTTCCACTCAACAAGTGGCACACCTTAAAATACAAATTCATTATGTTAAAAGCCTCCCAAAAAAACAGTGTGCCTGCGTTCCCTCCATGTCACAGCATGGCAAAAAATGATTCTACATGGATGGTAAATCAGATTCTTCATTTAAAAAAATTAAAAAAAAAGAAGCCACAGCACTTAAACATCTGACTCTAATAGTAGTTAAAGGTACAGTGTGTAGGATTCGACGGCATCTAGTGGTGTGGTTGCATATTGCAACCAACTGAATATCCGTCAACTCACTCTCCTCCCTTTCCAAGACTGCGTTAACGTGAGCCGCCGGGTGCAAAACCGTGGTAACGCCGTTAGCTTCACTCAGAGGCCATTCTTACCATAATAACACTACTTTAGGAGCAATGGAAGTCAGACAGCGGCTGGAGGTACCACGGTTTTACACTCTGCGGCTCACGTTACTGCAGTTTCACAAGCGTGTCCAAGAACTACCTTCAGGTGACGTAAAAATGCAAAAGGCTCTCTCTAGAGCCAGTGTTTGGTTTGTCCGTTCTGGGCTACTGTAGAAACATGGTGGACTCTGTGAAGAGGACCCGCTCCCTATGTAAATATGAAGGGCTAATTCTAAGGCAACAAAAACACAACGATTCTTAGTTTCAGGTGATTATACACTAATGAAAACATAGTTACAAACATTATAATCCATTTCTGCAAATAGATCCCCCAAAATGTTACACGCTGTAGTTTTAGGCAAGCTCGAGCGGAATGTCTCAGAGTTTAAGAAGTATAATTGCAGGTGCTTCAGCTGAGACATTTACTTCCAAATAAACAGAACAGGCAGGTCAAGTGTTAATACCTTAAATTTCTTCCGATTGAAAGGGTCTGTTTGATCGTCCTTGAGCAAGCTCTTACTCATTGTAACATATTGTACAATTTCTCAGAATCACTACGAAAGGATTTCTATATTTAATTAATAAATTCATCCTTTACTTTATCACAATTCAAATCATAAAAGTTTAATCATACCAAGAATAAGACGCATTGTTACATGTATCTAAATTACTTTTGAACAGATAAAAAATGTGTGATTAATTTGCGATTAATCGAAATTAACTATTGACAATCTTGCGATTAATCGCGATTAAATGTTGTAATCGACTGACAGCCCTAATATTTAGATAAACAACACCACATGATCCCTCATTGTGATTGGTAGGTCAATTCTGTCGTGAATTAATATTGCTGCAAAGAGTGGTTTTGCAATTATATCATACTCGGTGTGGGAGTTGGTAGTCTATCCAGGAAAGCAAGAGCTGTACAAATGGCACATGAGTGCAAAAACTATTTGAGCATATTGCTTAGAAGACATGAATAAAGTTAGGTGAGTAAGTTTGGTCATTTTTTCGAAACAGCTTTCATAAACAGTTGGTTGGAATGTACTCCATAAGATATTTCCAGGAGAATTGTTTACATCAGTTCTAGCAGTAACAGTGAGTCAAAGAGATAAAAAATGACCCTTTTGTCATTGGTATTTGTGTAAGATCTCGATCACAACTACAGCCTAGGGCAAGGCTAAAAGAACACTACATAAATTGCTTCATCTGTTAGTTACGGGAAGTGTCTGCTACCCAACAGGCAGAGGATGCGGGCAGGCAATACAAGCCAACAAGCTTATTGTTTTGGGGGTTTTCATGACCCCTCGTGACAACTGCTTCCCCACAAAACATCCATCACGGGAAATGATGAGGTGCGTGTTTGTCTCTCTCCACTCTATATGCATTTCTGCGCACTCTGACAGAAAGCTGTCAGCTGTGGGGGCTGGAGTGATTTTCCACTGGCATCCATGGAGAAAATCCTGGTTGGATTCAGAAGCTGCCTGGCTTTTTTTCTGATGTGTTAAGAGTGCTGGAGACAGGCCTGGCGGGTTTAAGCAGATTAATTAGGGTGTAGCAAAGACTGTGAAGAAATCTCTCTTCCATAGATGCTATATCCACTGACACAGCTTTGCATATACCGGCAAGTCCCCTGAAATGTGCACACTACCCCCCGCATCTCGCTCTAAAACTCTCTCATGGACACACACACACACACATATACTGCACACACACACACACTGGAGACACTGTTGGAGGGCAAAAAGTCTGCCATGGCCCCCCACTCATCCTCCCTCTCTCTCTCCGGGGTTAGTCCAATAATCATCCCTCTTTCCCTGAATGTGTTTACCCTCCCTGTTTCCCTCTAACTCTGTTTTTGCTTGGAACACATTTCCCCTTGTTAGCGCACTTGCAAGGAAAATTCTATTCTATTAGGGATGATTTTCACTTCCTGTCTCTCCGTCGGAACATGGTGTTCGTGTAAACAGGGTTGCCCACGAGGTGAACAAAAAAAAAAAAAATATGAGAAAGAAACAGACGAGCGAGGGATTAGCAGCTGGGAAAGTGGTGCGGTTTAAAATTCAGAACTGATGCACACCACCGATAATAATGGCTCTTTATGAGCAGCAGGCTGGGTGTTGCTCAAGAGATATATGGAAAGTGACCCAAACTGAAACCAAAACTTGTTATTCCTTCTCCGCTTTCCGCCAAACACCCATTATCTTCCATCTTATCTCGCCGCGCTGATTGATATTGAAGAAAAGACAAGGGCAGAAAATAGAAACACCCCCCCGCCCATCCCCGAATCCTCATCACCATCATCATTTTCATCATTACATGAAATATGACCGAGAGCATAATCCCACAATGCCGTGCAAACGTCGACGTGAGTTAGCGTCAAGAAGACACAAGAGATATGCATGCATCATCTGGCCAGGAGAACATCACTTGTGGGGAGACAGCCAGAGGCCCTACGGAGGAGAAGTGGAGAGGAGGGTGGTGGTGGTGGTGGGGAGGAGGGGTGGGGGGGTGAAGAGGGGAGAGGGAAAGAGAATAGTAGAGGGAGAAGGAATAAAGGGTTCAGAACAACAGAAAAGGGAATTGAGAGGGAAGTGAAAAGAAAATGAGGTTCAATATTAGGGAGGGAAAAAGAGGATGAAATGAGTGGGATATTCACCGTAGCACAGGGAGGGAAATAATACAGAGGCAATCAGAGAAAATGGAGGCATAATATCCCGGCGCTGCATAATCTCCGCAGATTCAAGCATAATGCATAATCTCCACAGGTTCAACAATACACCATGTGCCCTAATTCTGCAGCCAATTACAAAGTGGGTGCCGTTTGGTCGGTTTTCGCATGTGGGTACGGATTTGACTTGGATGTGGATTTGAGGTGGGTGTCTTTCTGAAGGGTGCAGCAGACAGCTGGGGTCCCCATGCATGCGCCGTCCCTCCCCTTTGCACTTCTCTAATGCCCTTCACTGACCAGATTAAAGCCCAAATGACAAACGCACAAAGGCTGGAAACATCTGTTCTGGAACACACTGTCCATCCACTCCCCGCGCTGAGCTCTGTTGGTCACTCCTCAGTTCCGGTCCCCACGCGGACAACATCTGCAGCGATGGACTAGTGCACATTAACTACTGGAGCATGAGACCAAGCTAACCCAGTAACCATGAGAGCATCGTCCTTTTTACACAGGAACACAAGTGCTTTATAAAAGAAACTGCTTTCCACATTGTTGCCTTCTGTATAATTAAACTGATGTTATCTGTATTCTTTAAATTAAAATGTCTATTTTGACAACCATTTAGGTAACGTGACATTTTACGAGTGATGTCACGAGAACCAATGCTTTGGTACCAAGTTGATGCCAGCATTCTGAAAACGTGACGGTATTAGTTTTTCTACAGTACCTTAGTTACAGGGGATCATGGCTCGAGGCTAATGTCGTCCCGATAGAAAATTTCCCTGATAATGCTACAGTGTGAACAACAAATCTGTGTTGAAATCAGCAGGAGGGGAGCTAGTTGACGTTAGCTGTTAGCAGCTGGTGGGCAGCACAGTCCTGCTTGGCTAAATAACAGAGCTAACAGCTAATGGAGGTCGCATTGAGTTACATTATGATGTGTTCAAGCTCTATTCAGTATTCAGTAGGGCACCGATACCGATACGGGATCGGATATCAGGTCGATATCGATTCAGATAGCTGGATCGGATGTCAGGGACAATGAGGCTGATCCATTCAACTCAATTTTATGTTTATATACTATATACGTATATTATTCACTTCAATTTTAATTCCTTTACAAGTTTCTTTTTCCAATTTGTTGCTGCATTAAAAAGGTTTACACTTGAATTGTAATTGAAGATTTTCCACCAAGTCGCTGGTGTACGATTTATAATTTTAATAATAAAGAACAATTAAATACATTGATATCTATGTATTTATTGGTCACATTTTGCTTTACCAAGTTCGGAAAGCAATGTTTAAGTCAAGCCCAATATTGTTGATATACATAAAAGAATGACCCCAGTCACTTCCACACAGTGAGACATACAGCTTATTAATTAAACACTGGCATCGGATCGGTACTCTGTATCGGCCGATACCCAAAGCCACAGGTTTCGCTATCGGGACTGAAAAAGTAAGATCGGTGCATCCCTACTATTCAGTAAAAATGAGGCCAGTTGGGCGAAGGTAAATTATAACATTATCATGATGAGTTCAAATGTAATCTTGTAAAATTTAGTTTTTGGCGAGAAACTTGAGGTGGATCATCAGGTGTTAATAATAAATTTGCAAAAAACAGTATGCAAACAGTAATAAAGGAGTGTATGTTGAAGTACATGGGATTCTTTTTTTTTTTTTTTT
>CAKALU010058958.1:2042-109301 GCA_916700995.1 Hozukius guyotensis | reverse complement strand
GTCAGAGAAGAGTAAAGAAACCAGAAAATATTCACATTTAAGAAGCTGTTTTCAACTATTATATCAATAAATAAAGTGGCAACTGAATGTATAAAACCATTTTGGAAAACACAGAAAGCATGTACCATGTTGAATTGTATCTTGAATATATGGCTGTTTCTTAAGAGAATTAGAGAGCAACAACAAGCTGCAACACAGTAAATGCAGTTAGTGTGCCTCCTCGCACCAGGCATATGTTTCTTCCAACCAACTGTAAGAAAGTGCACCAGAGCTCTTAAAGGTGTTTGCATGGCCCAATTAACACCAGATGCTAGCCCTTAGCTAACTTACCGAACCTCGCAATGCACAGACCTCCAAGGAGTGAGCATGGTCCAGTTAGCACCAGATGCTAGCCCCTTATCTCACTGTCCTCAGCCAAAAAATATGCATAAATTAGTTCCACTTGGCTGCTCTGGCCACCTCTACATTTGCACTGTTGTAAGCGTAAGACCACCTTAAACAGAGGAAAAATACATCTCCTATATGTTGGTATTGTTTTATCATTGTCTTACACTGACACAAAGACTAAATAACAAATGATGAGACATGTTGAGCTATTCAAAAGGTTGTATGGTGATTTCATCGGCCGTATTACAGGCAAATATGCCATTATAATCAACCACTGCACTGGACAGCAATTACAGCAAGTATGCACGGAATGTAAATAGTCCAATGGGATTCTACTACACTACTCTAACTGGATGAGAACACAGATGGTAATCAACTGTACATTATCATTATGTACATTTTACTTCATGTGTGACCTCATTGAAAGCAACAACCCCTTGTCCTAGGTCCAGACAACTAACATTTTCCTCATCCTGGCAGACAGAGTTGCAAATGAATCAGAGTGAAGACACAGGCAGCAAACAGCTCGCAAAATTGCCATCCATCATGATAATATTCAACCCAATACACTACATCAGTGGTTCCCAACCTGGGGTCCGGGGGCGTTAAAGATCACAGGGGGTGCGCCACGATTTGTCTGCTCTGTGGTTGTCAAAATTAGATTTGCACATATATAACCAAAATCATAATAACACAATTACTGGATAATTAATACAAAAGTATGTATATAAAACAATTTAAAAAGATTTTTGCTACTTAGTTGGCCACATTCTGTTTGAATCAGGTATTTGTGCACAGTTGCAGATAAAGATTAGGCTACACTAATATTATCAGTATTATACTACTATTTGTCGAATTAGATTCCAGTAGTGGCAACGTGGGATTGTTCACGACTCATGTGATCCAAACATTTCCAACAACTCCAGAGTGTTGGAAAGTCCAGAAGTCAACAGATATTGAAAAAAGACAGATGTAATCATTTCCAAATGTCACAACATGTTTTTATCTAACGAAATATTCTGCTTCAATCCATAATTTTGCCGTTCAGCCTTTCAAAAACAACATTTTCACTGCGGTCAAAAAACTGTTAGCTCTCCCGCTTGCCACACTCAAAAGCAGAAACGCACCTGTATTAACGGGGGGATCTAGCAGCAATCTAAAAACACTATGAATTACATTTATTTAACTACAATATATCACAAAAATCTATTCAGACTCTAACAATATTATAGTAAATTAATTAAGTCGTTACAAAAAAAAAGGTCATATTATCTATCTGCAATCGCTTGGTGAATCAGTCAAGACATCATCACTTTATGTTGAGAAAACTGATTTGAAAGTTGATTTAATAAAAAAAAGACTAACTCATTTAATACACTGAATCACCTTATTCAAATTGAGGATTTTGTTTGAAAGGTGATGACGTCAGAAATACACACATATGCAATTAGGGGGGGCTTCAAGGACAATAAGTCGGGAACCACTGCACTACATTATTGCAGGATACTGTGAGTACAACATGCTGACCTGTAAAAAATGAGGCCTTATAACTGTAATTTTTCATAAATTGAGTCCCCATGTTTTTAATACCGGACGGTGCATTTTTCTCATTAATTTCAAAGCGTTGAACGCGTTAAAGCATTCTGTGGGTTTCTCGTGTGTTTTGTGAGACTCTGAACGAGGGCTCTAAGTGCCCCGAGTTGGAAAAAGTTCAACTCTGAACAGATAAATGCTCTTAAGCTTTTTCTCCGCCGCCTAATCGTAAGAGCTCAGGGGGCGTCCTTCTCTACTGCACTGTCAACAACAGTAATGGAGGAAAAAAAAGGCCAGTAGTGCTTATTACTGACCACCCGGAGCTAGTATCTGATTAAACGGACAGAACTTGCTACGACATAAACAACCCACATCAAGCTAAGAGGAACATTAGAGGGGCATTTGAACCTTCGGGTACATTTTTAGATTTGTCTTTCGGTTACTGCTGTGTTTTCGATTGCCTTAGCTGTAAATAGTTATGTGCGGCTCGCTGGCACACAAGTCACTGATAGCGGATTATGTGCTGCCCAGCAACAGCAAGATGCCACCACTGCAAAAAAAGATGCCTCATTGTGATTGGGTTAAGAGATTTGGGGTAGAAAAGGATTTTTTTCCAGTGTGCTAAGGCTTTTAAAGAATCATACTCTTGTAGGTATATTGACAGCTTTACATATCTTAGTTCTGGCTGTGCTTGAATAGTAGCTCTTTTATCACAAGTCCAACTAGATACATGTCATTCAGAGCATAGAACATGATAATGTTCATCCCAATACACTTTTCCAAAAGAAGATGGAAGCTCCTTCAATGTGATTGTTCACTATATCAGGTACCACTGATTGAATCACCATAAATCTTGGAAGAAAGATATGTCCCAATATTTTATAGCAACATCTAAAATTTCAATGATTTGGCTCAAGGGGACAGTGTCACACAGAGTATAACCGTTATTCAGCTTTTAGTGAAACTGCAGAGTGATTTTTCCCCACAGTGTATTTGGTTTATCAGAATACACTGACCAGAACAGAACACATGAGAAGACAACACGTAATTTTTTTTTTCTGTTGCGTCATAATGTCCAAATTATGAGGCAATTAAGATATTAAACTTAAAGCTAGGGTTGGTAATTTTCTTCAAAAAGTTTGTTGTTATATTTGTTGAAATTCTCATTACATCCCGACAGCAATCAATAAATCAAATGCTCTGACAAAAAAAATAAAGAAATCTGTATTTGTGGGTATCTGTACAACCTAATCTAAAAGGTTATGTCAGTCAATAAACTTTAATACTTATAATTATTATAGAATAAATTAAGTTGTGTCATAAATTTAAAAAATAAAAAAATGGACATGTTTTTTCATCAAATTTTACAAAATAAATGCACAAAACATACTGATCCAAATATTTCTAAATGTAGAAACATTAACAAAATATTTCTAAAGACTCCATAAGTTATTTGAACTATGCACATTTTTTAGTTTTTGAGATATGCTAATTGTTATGGGCACATCGATTGCAAAGGCGTTTTAACAGTTTTGTTACTTTCCGCAAGACAGAAGTGTTAGCTTTCTGTTGCAAAAATAATGAATGCCCTTGTAATTATGTTTTTTTTTATCTTAGATCAATTTACACACGATCATGCAAACAATGATTTCCCGCAGCCGCTCGCAGGTGGTCCATTAATATCTAGCGTACTCTTACTAGTTTCTCAACATTACCAACCTTAGCTTTAAGTCAAGCATTTACATATTATATAATTTTATAATGTGAAGATAACTACTTATGGCGAAGGCAGAAAGAAAATAATGAAATCAAAAACTTCTCCTCAACACCTCGACAGCTGAGAAAGATCAGTTCTGATCATCTGGGTTCACAAAACTCTGTACTCTGTACCGGCTTAACGAGAGCAAGGCAGAGGAAGGCAAACAGGGGATAAGTACACAGGGGGGCTGTTGGACTGGCAACAGATGGTGCAATGTGGCCAACCTATCTACTCACAGAAAACATTGACAATCTGCCTGGGAACACACAGGGTTGGCAGGCACCAACTTTGGATGCTGTCAATGGGTAAGAGTGAAATGCATGATTGATGGCAACTTGCCACTTTCAAAAACACCAGAGAGTTCCCGTCCAATAGAAACCCTACTGAACCTTACTGTAAGTGGTGTGTGCTACATTTTTCTGAATCTCACCACTAGCGCTAACGAGGTGCTTAATAATATTAATGGCTGACCATAACCTCATTTCTGGTATCACATCAAAAACCCCGACCAGAGCCCAGGCCTGACCAAACACAAACACTGTCTAATCCCACTACGCACGTGGTGTGTGCCAGTTTTAAAGCGCAAATATGGAGGTGGGAAATGATTCCTTCCATGTGATGCACTTTGGGAGGGAACACTATTTCATGCCTGGAGAAAGCAAGGCTTTGACTCTCAAATTATGCCAATTAGGCTAATGTTGTTTACTGCGTAGTCTGCGGCGCCGAATGGCTCAAAGAAATGCCCGTCACTGAAGGGAGCACAGTGACAAGGAAGCAGGGAATGAGGACGCGGATGATTTCTCAACAGGGACAAGACACAACACAAGCTGAGGGTCAAATTTTTATAATCTAAATAACCGCAACATGGTTATTTTTTTTTCATATGGTGAGTAGAAGTGTTGACCAGTTTTTAAAAGAGTACACAAAATACAAATATCTTGTCTTAAGATTTTATGTGTTCTTCCTAAAGTTACTTAAAGCAGCAGTAGGCAAGATTGGAGCAAATATGATTAAAAAAAGGTATTTTTATAAAACAGTCACTATATCCTGACAGTAGTGCATGAGAAAGGTAATCTGAAAAAAACAAAAACATGTGCTTCTGTGTCGTCCGGTGTCTTCTGGTGCTCCTAATGGCATCTGCAAGATTTCACAGACCGGAGGAAAACAACCTATCAGAGCCGAGCTGGAGCCTTGCCGTCTCTGAGCAGCTGTCAATCACTCGCGAACTCCGATCAAACGGTCAAACTAGGCAGCGCTGATCAAATATGAATCAATATTCTGTTACTCTGTACTGTTTAGCTGTAAAATGAGAAAGTTTGTGACCCGGCAGCCATGTTGAGATCAGTTGAGGAAATACCAAGCACCGCCCACCAGCCAGAGCAAACTTTCTCATTTTACAGCTAAATAGTACACTGAGAAATGTTTCTGAAAACATTTTATGTGAGAAATAGGCATTAGAGGAACAGAATATTAATTTGTATTTGATCAGCGCTGCCTAATTTCACCATTTGATTGGAGTTTGTGAGTGATTGACAGCTGCCTCCGTTGAATGAACAGCCAATAGGAACACTCTCTGTCTGAAATGACCTGTGATTGGCCAAAGCCTTCCATCACAGGCTAGATTTTTTTAAAGCCTGAAAATAGAGCCATGAGGAGGTGCAGAAGTCTAGTTATCTCTCAGAACACTTGAATTACAATATGCTGAACGGTTATTATGGAATTTTTGCCCTATGATGCCAAAAAATATTCTGCCTACTGCTGCTTTAAATGCTAAAGTTTCCTCACACATTTCAAAAGAAAGGGAATTGGTGACTCCAAGATACTCATATCAATTGGCAAGAGTGATCATCTGTTGGTTCCCCTGGCCCGTTTCGCAAAATGAATTTGAGAGCACTGCTTCTCAGAGATCGCAGTCTCGCAAATTACAGATAAATTTGAGAGTGCTACAGGACTCTCACATGCTCACGCATGGGCCATAATTATGCTGTTTGTTTTGATTAGTGAAACGTGAAAATGAGAGAGGGGAAACAATTCCATGTTGCCAATCACTGCTTGAATATTGCAAATTTAGTGAAACAGGCTCCTGGTCTCTCTGGTCTTGCTAACTAATCTAATTAGTTATCTAACTGATTCTAAATGTTGTGTATTTCTGCGTGTTCTTTTTTTATTAGCAAACAGGAATGCCAAAAATATTCAGGTAGCAGACTTTCAGTTTTAGCTGGAGGTGACCTTTGAAAATGGAAGTGAGAAATGTTGCCTGCAGTTGTAGCTAAATAACATTAATTTTGTTGGTAAGTTGGCCAAAGGTCAAAATAAAACTGGTAAAAAAAGATTCCTTTTATGAAAAAAAAACCCACCACTCTCTAACATTCTACTATGTTAGAATGTTTTGTGTTTTTGCAGTTCAGAAGGATCAGAGTGGTGTGTGGTGAGTCGTCTCTAGTGAAACAATCTAGCTGATCGCATCATATCAATTTCAGTAGCCAGAACCCTGTTAGGGCGTGTGTCCATATAGCGTTTTTCCCTGGCAGAAAAGCACCCGCAGGGCGCTGGGGAGCGTTCCATCCCAGCGCTTCATCAAAAAAGCGCTCCCGCTGCGCGTGGGTTTTGTTTCTATGACAACAATATCTGTATCACCACTCTAACTCATACTTCATTATCTATTTGGGCTACTATCTGTTTGTTTGACTTTGCCTGTTTACCATGAGCACCAACCGGAGGATTACTTGAAAAGGAGCGTCAGTGACCACACCAACGCCTTTCTGACAAGTTCAGAGATTTATCAACTAGAAGCGCTCGGAACGGCCGCACAAAAAAGTCAGAGAGCCCTGAAAAAAGACACTGGGTGCAGCGCTTTATACACTCTCTCCTATGAATAATCAGCCTTAAAGGGTTAGTTCACCCTAATTACAAAAGCCAAAACAAAACAAACAAAAACATATTTCGTTATTTCATTTACCCTATTGGTATCTAGCCATGCTTATATTTTCAGCTATGCCAGCAACATGGCCATGTCTGTCTGATGGATTACCGTGAATCAACATGATCATTTATCACACAATGATACACAATTATAGTCGTCTAAATTGATAATAACATGCATATACTAACTCGAATTTCTCAGAAAATCAGATCATTTTGTAGTAATGATTTAAATTACATGAGAAAATACAAGTATTTCATATAAACTATTTATTAGGGCTGCCAATCCATAGTTATTCACGATTAATCTCACATATTTTATTTGTTCAAATTGTACGTTAAAGGGAGATTTGTCAAGTATTTAATACTCTTATCAACATGGGAGAGGGCAAATATGCTTGCTTTATGGAAATGGATCTATGCTGTATATCTATTATTAGAAATTACAATGACAAATATTGCCAAGAAACCCTCCAGGTACTGCATTTAGCATAAACAATATGCTCAAATCATAACATGGCAAACTGCAGCCCAACAGGCAACATCAGCTGTCAGTGTGTCAGTGTGTCAGTGTGCTGACTTGACTATGACTTGCCCTAAACTGCATGTGATTATTATAAAGTGGGCATGTCTGTAAAGGGGAGATTCGTGGGTACCCATAGAACCCATTTTCATTCACATATCTTGAGGTCAGAAGTCAAGGGACTCCTTTTGCAAATGGCCGTGCCGATTTTTCCTAGCAAAGATTTTGCGCAAGTTTGGAACGTTACTGAGCCTCCAAAGCATGACATGGTTGGCACCAATGGATTCCTTAGGTTTTTCTTGTTTCATATGATAGCAGTATCTCCACTCTAGCTTTAAAACTGAGCCCGCTACAACCTAAAAATCATAAGTTGCATTTATGTGTTAAAGAAAATAGCGGCGTTAAAAACAAATGTGTTGATCGCGTTGACATTGACAGCACCACCATTTATTTATTGAATTACCAGAAAACATGCTATAAATCACTATCGAGATATAAAGTGACTTATATCTGCATAGAAAATTGTGGCCATAGGCCTATCGCCCTGCCCTAGAGTCCACAACTTTACCTCAGAGAATGAATCTCAAGGATTAATTCCACTCATTCTACTAAAACTTCAAATAAATGTCCAGCTTGTTTAATCACTCATCAAAGTAATCACCACAGTGTGCTAAAAAACAATGCAGGCAGTAGATTTATCTAGCATTGTGACTTCTCAGTTTGTTGGCCGCCTGTAACTGGGAGGATTTAATTGATGACTGTTTGGCTGAGTGACTATTCTAATTCACTTAGCACAGTCAAACAGAGGGGGACTCGTCTTGCTCTTGAGTTTTGTGCTAATGAACACCCTTGCATCCGTCGCCCTTCCACCCACACCTCCCTTCAACACATCGCTGTTTACGTCTTTCTGTCCCCTTCTTAATAGTTTGCGGGAGCTGTTCTAATTCCATCAACAGCCACTCACTCTGATGATTAGTGCCAGTCCACTGGTGGCCTGGAGGTCGCACAGTTGTTTGTTGACGGCGCTCTGAAGTAGCGCTCAGCTGCAGAGTCTGAATAAAACAAGACTGAAGATGTGAAAAGCTGGCTCGGTGGTGGGCCATGTGTGATTGTACACATTGACAGCAGGTGACAGTCGATTATTAAAATTACACACTTGGATGTGAGAAACAAGTGACATGCTGCAACAGTACGAGAAACACAATGAGTCTTGTTTATCAAGCAAAAAAAATGCACGACCGTCTAATAATAAACAGACATGGCCTGATTTTTTTCTGTGAAATGGCTGATGTTATCATTTGTGTCAAATATGCACCCAACGGTACAGGAAATAGAATTTCAACAACGGTGAGAATACTCCAGGTTTGTGCCACAGTGATGGTTTATTGGCTGAAGCAGTGCATGTTCCCTTACTGGCCTTGGATCAAATATGCCACTCTCCACGGTCTTATTTTTGGCTTTCATATTTCAAATCGGGAGAAAAACATAGTTGAGAATTCGGGGTTAGTTTCAGTCATTTTCAACTGAAGCAAGATACGTGTTCAATGTACAAAGCACTCCCTCTGTAAATCCACCATTCTGGAAAAATGATCTACAGTATGCTACAATATTTAGCAAAGATGAATTAACCATGCAGTATGTTCATACTGTCTTAAAGAGGACCTATTATGCTTTTGTGATTTTCTCCCTCTCCTTTAGTGTGTTATATAGTTTTTTCGTGCATGTAAAAGGTCTTTAAAGTTACAAAGCCCAAAGTCTACACCAAAGGGAGTTACTCTCCCCCACAGAAACACTGCTCCTGAACATAGACTGTAAATAAGAAGTGGACGTAGTCACCGTGACGTCACCCATTGGTTTGTGGACTGCCGTTTTAAAGCCTCGAGTTCAGCATTTTGGCCGTCACCATCTTT
The DNA here is from genome assembly GCA_916700995.1 of Hozukius guyotensis. Classification (NCBI taxonomy): domain Eukaryota; kingdom Metazoa; phylum Chordata; class Actinopteri; order Perciformes; family Sebastidae; genus Hozukius; species Hozukius guyotensis. The sequence goes on along the minus strand of CAKALU010058958.1, from coordinate 100,267 downwards.
GTTTTTGGCCATCGCCATCTTGTTTTTTTGCAACCAGAAGTGACAAGACAGGTAGCCACGCCTAAAGCATACCCTACGTTATTGTCTATTTCACTATAAATGGGACCATAATTTACTAAATGAACATCATGCTGTAATGAAGAAGACTTGAAACTAGCGATTGAGACCATAAACTCGTGTTTACAATGTTTACTGAGGTAATAAATCAAGTGAGAAGTAGGCTCATTTTCTCATAGACTTCTATACAATCTGACTTCTTTTTGCAACCAGATGAGTCGCCCCCTGCTGGCTATTAGAAAGAATGCACGTTTAAGGCACTTCCGCATTGGTTTCACTTTTTAGACCCAGAGGTTGTCCTCTGTTCCTGAACTGCTGTTTTTCTGTAATGTGATGTCACCAAGTAACACTTGCATAATACCTCCCTAGTGGCTAATTTGGCGCGTCCTCAAACAAAGCTAGTTAGAGCGGAGCTGGAGCGGAGTCCGAAGAGTATGGTTTGGTTGACCAATCACAACAGAGTGGGCCAGCTGACCAATCAGAGCAGACTGGGTTTTTCTGGGGGGGAGGAGCTCAAACACAGCGTTTCAGTACAAAGGTGAAAAAAGGTGCTGCAGCAGAGCCGGTATAAGAAAAATAAAGTGGGTTTTTTTACATTAAAGCATGTAAACATGCTCCAGTAGAAACCCAAAATACAAGTATGCACCTGAAAATATGCATAACAGGTCCTCTTTAATGGGCATCACAGTTGTATTGAAGTGAGCCAGAAGTCAGGGGCACAGGAGGAACAAGCATAACTGTAAGAAACCACTTCGAAAGGGCAAACGCTTTAAAATGTGTTTATGGATAATAAAGAAAAACAAAAGAGGGAGTAAATACAGGGTGAGGAAAACATAAATTGTTTCTTCAAATGTAAGGAAAACTATCATTTTGCTTTTTAGGCGTTTTCTGCTTTTGCCATTTTACTCACAGTCCATTTAGAAGATCAATACAACAAAAGACATACAATGTGATTTTGCTATCTTACTGTCTATTGATTATTTGTCATGAGCTCTACTGTGCAACCAGTATGGAAAAAAAAAACTGTGTAGAAATAAGTGTTTGTTTGTTTTTTAAGCAAGGTTTGGTTAATTTATAAGACAAACAGCTGTCATGAGGTATATTATTTGTTTTTGCCAGGCTGCTGCCAGATGTAGATTTCTGGCATATCTACATAATTTACATATTTCAAGCTTTGCTACCATCTTAAACAGCTGAAGTGTTTTGCATCACATGGAATGAATAATGCCCCTTCAAATTTCATGTCAGACTGAAGCTCATAAAATGCATGACGAACCTCCAAAATTGAGCTTGTACAGCACAAATATGCCCAGGGTAGCAGCACCCCCCTCAAGTTAAGCTACATTTTCTAAGCCACTGGTTGAGATACAATGCTACAGCCCATTAGAAAATTTCAGGATCTGTGTGGACTCTAAGGAAGCAGACCGTTTTGAGCCAGGCTCGCTGTCAGAGCACCCCCACAGCACTTTCATCTACCCGCTCGCTCCCACCCGCAGCATTGCATGACAAACTTTGGCTGCAGCAACACTGGCAGGATCCTGCAGCCCCTGAAGGAGTCATGCCAGTATGCATCCCTATAGCCATGTTGTTCTGAATTACACAAAGAGGACTAGAGGCTGCCTTGGACATACTGTTTTTTTTATGTAAGAGACGCTCCAGAAAAAAAAAACCTATTGACATTGTCTGCACAAGAGGAGACAACAAAATAAGTTAGTGTCTGTAATTTCATCTGGCAAACATGACTGAAATAATCATTTGTGGGTAAAGTTGTGAGCGTGTAGCTTCTACAACTAGGAAGTGAACATCTAAATATATGGGGTTAGAAAACAACCCAATGCAAGTGGTATTTAAATTTGACTACTAAATTGCAAAGCCTACACAGTCATTATCTTGCCACCCAGCTTTAAAGGAGACCTCACAATCAGACAACTGAAAATCCCACAATAGTCGATAAGAGTGGGAATCACCAGAGGCCCCACGATACGAAATGATCACGATACTTGAGTCACGATACAATCTTATTGCGATTTTAAACATTTTGCGATAAGATATATTGCCATTTATTACCTTTTTTCAACTGCAAATTATGCTGTTCGTCAACATCTGCTTTATCTAATAAGATACAGATTTTACTCTGTTCATTCACATATCTTGAGGTGAGAAGTCAAGGGACCCCTTTGAAAATGGCCATGCCAGTTTTTCCTCGCTAAAATTTAACGTGACTTCGGAGCTTTATTTAGCATTCTTTCCGACAAGCTATGACATGGTTCTACTGTCATATGATCCCAGTATCTTCACTATAGCTTTAAGACTGAGCCTGAAACAACCTCTGAAAACAGAATAGATGGCAGGTCGGTGGATCGCTAATAGGTTAATAGTAGGGCTGTCAAAGTCAAAGAGTGAAGATACTGGCATCATATGATACTAGAAAACCTAAGGAATCCATTGATACCATGTCATACTAGCTTGTTGCGAAGGAAGCTAAATAACGCTCCAAACTTATGCAAAATTTTGAAAGGGGTCCCTTGACCTCTGACCTCAAGATATGTGAATGAAAATGGCTTCTATGGGTACCCACGAGTCTCCCCTTTACAAACATGCCCACTTTATGATAATCACATGCAGTTTTGGGTAAGTCATAGTCAAGTCAGCACACTGACACACTGACAGCTGTTGTTACCTGTTGGGCTTGAGTTTGCCATGTTATGATTTGAGCATATTTTTAATGCTAAATGCAGTACCTGTGAGGGTTTCTCTACAGTATTTGTCATTGTTTTGTGTTGTTAATTGATTTCCAATAATAAATATATACATACATTTGCATAAAGCAACATATTTTCCCACTCGCATGTTGATAAGACAAATCTCCCTTTAAGGTTCATTTTGAACAGATAAAAACTGCGATTAATTTGTGATTCATCGCGATTAACTATGGACAACAGAGACTTATTGAAGTGTGAGGTGCACTCCACCGTGCAAGTACTAAGATGGTACTATAGTACTGTCCCCATACATATAGCAAAATACATACAAATTAACAAAGAGATCTAAACAAGGCTTCAAGAAGAATTCAATATTCTACAATACATCATTCAAGACTCATAAGAGAGCTGCTTTGGAGTGAAAAGGAAAGCCATATTCCTCAGATTTAGATTTAGCTCCTGTTTGTTTGGTACTTGTTATTTGCAACAATACATTATGTTTGTTTATTTCACCCTCCATATGTGTTGCTGATACATAAGTAGCGTACCTCTCTCCAACTCCAACAATAGGGGGAAAAAAAACGATTTGTCAATAATAATTGCAGCTCCTACACTTACAATGAATGTGACAATTAACTCGGAAAATGAATTCAGAATGCCCGTTTGAGCTGCAAAAATACAAATGAGCTTTATTGTATTTAAGGGAGAACCAGAAAATCCCCGCAAAATCACTCTGACACAGTCATTGTGTTCATAAAGTCGGCCTCTATTCAGTCAAGGGAATCAGCGGAGCGGCTGTAACATTTGTCTCCTGACACTATAACGACAGTTTTGGGTCTCTGGTTTCTTTATGAGGGAGAGTTAGTCACTGTCTTAAAATACAACAGTGCTGTTCAAGATGTAAAGACAGGGATACTGTTATAGTAGCTTATAGATAGTAGAATATCAAACACCACAATGTCTCATGTTATACGTACAAGCCGTATCCTGACACACACAGACACACATTCCCGTTTACCCAGCATCTCCTAAGCATTAGTATTTCCAGGACCACTATTGATTTGAGAGAAAGAAGAGGAAACAGCACCGGTAAAGGAAGACAATAGGAATACAAGTGTCTAATGTGGAAAAAGGCAATAAGACAAAGAGAGGATGTGGCGCACAAAACGACACAAAGATCTCAGATAACGTCTCTGACTGAGTCACTATTAGGTTCAGGGCTCTTATCTCAGTTTTTTTTCTTCTTTCTTTTTTTTCCGGTCCTATTTCATGATTTCCCCACAAAGCCAAGTGGGAGACAAATCCACAAAAGCCACAAGAGCACCGTTAAGACCATAACTCTGATGGGAAGAGTCCCTTCCGATTCTTATTACAACAAACTACAGGATACATCATAGTCAAGTCATTAAGTCCAACAACTTCCATGTTTTATGATTCAAAACAGGCATGTGTACAGGGTCTGAAATTAACTTTTCTCACTGCCTGCCACTGTGGCAGGCAAGTACGTTTTTTTGTTTGCCACTCAGAAATTGTATCTGCCACTTTTGAAATCTATGCGCTAAATGAAGGAATAACATTTTAGATCTGATGTCATTCAATGTCCGATATATTTTACGCAAAAAAAATCATATACATGGTAATTTCCAGAGTTTGAATTACACCGTAGCTTCCGGGGAGCCCTATTTTTTCGGGGGTGGAAGGATACTGTACACAGCACTGTATTGTACTTTGCTATTGTCATTTATAGTGCTTATTTGCATAAAAACACAATTCAAATGATTAGGAAATACATGATTGTATTTTTATTTAAATATTTGCTTTGATTAAAAAACGTTGGCATCAGTAGTTTTAATTATGTATTATAAGCTAATTAGAGCTAGTGTTAATGTTAGGAAGTTAAACAGGTCAAAATTCCCTCTCTAATATCTATTTTATATTGCTTTTGAAAACATCTCATTCAAACAACTGGATTTATTAAAGTTTCTTGTCAAAAACTTAATTTTACGAGATTACATTTGAAAACATCATGATTATAATTAGGATTTACCTTCGCCCAATACTCATTTTAACTGAATAGAGCTTGAACGCACCATAATGGATTCAATGGAACCTCCGTTAACATTAGTAGCTACGTAATTTAACAGCTTCTAACAGGTAACGTTACTAGCTCTCCTCCTGTTGATTTCAACACGGATTTGTTGTTCACAATGTAGCATTATCGGGGAAAAAATAGGGTGCGTCTCTCAGGTTTAGTAGCGCTTTTTTTTCTCTCCGCCGTGGCTCCGGTCCCAAACAACCTGAATGATACAGCGTGCGTATGCATCATTGTGCATGCATAACAGTTGAAAAAAAACGCATCAATACAGAGGAATCGATAGTCATGGAGGCGTGCGATGCCAAGGGATCAAACAACTAGGAACCGATTCTCTATTCCCATCCCCAGCGTTTCCCCTGCCTGCCCAAGTGACGTATGGCCTGACGATTTCATCCGCCACTGCCAACAATTTACTTGCATTTGGTGGGTGGCGGGTGCAAATTCCAGACCCTGCATGTGTATAGAAATGATTGGGCAGGCGAATGTTGTGTAAATTCAAAATCAAATTGCATTATAACTAGAGCTGCAACGGTTAATCGATTATTTGTCAATTATTAAATTAATCGCCAACTATTTTGATAATCAATTAATTGCTGTGAGTAATTTTTTAAGAAAAAAAAAGTAAAATTCTCTGATTCCAGCTTCTTAAATATAAATAATTTCCGGTATCTTTACTCCTCAATGACAGTAAGCTTAATATCTTTGAGTAGTGGACAAAAACAAAACATTTGAGGACGTCATCTTGGGCTTTAGGAAACACTGATCAACATTTTTCACCATTTTTAGACCAAACAACAATCGGACTAATCGAGAAAATGATCGTAAGATTAATAGACAATGAAAATGATCGTTAGTTGCAGCCCTAAAGATAATGTTTGCCTGGAATTCCCTGTTTGCTCCTTGTGTGTTACCACCTCTACGAGAGCGAGAAAACAGAGAGCAGGGGAGACAGTGTGGGTGTTTGTGTGTGTGTGTGTGTGTGCATGATGCATGTATATCTGCGTGTGCGTCCGAGCGTGTGTGCATCTCGTTCATGGCAAGAAATCAGCTCAGTTTAGCACATAATGGAAATGTGAATAGCCCAGAGCGTCCTCTCTCTCTCCCACACAGGGAGAGAACTGGCTGGGAGCAGGCTGCATCTTTCCAAATCCAAACAGGGAGGGAAAGAGAGAGAGAGTTAGCTAGGTTAAAATCCTTCTCTCCCTCCCTGGAGCGATTCACAGCTCTGCCCATACATTACCCAAACAGGTCATCCAAACAGGTCTCACTAGCAGTCTGGAAAACATATTCGCACACATATGCGCACACATGTTATGCACACGGCTACACACACTTGTAGGTGGAAAGGTGACGTTGCTCATATTATGACGGATGGCGATCTCATATACGGATCTCTCAGCACCAAAATGATATGCTTAATTTAACATATACTCTACCTTTTACAGATTCAACATTAACACTTTTCACATTTCCACAAAAGGTTACCAACCTCAATACATACTGCAATTTTTCCATTTTCTTGCCATGCAACACTGAGATTCCCTTTCACCAGGGCAGTACCTTTGTGACAAGAGGGATAGGATGAAAACTCAAGACTTACGTGCTACTTCTAGAGATGCGTTCCGGCTTACGGCCTCTCCCAGATAGTTCCGGGCCACGCACACGTAGCTGCCGTCGTCGGGCTTGCTCCGTCGGCCGTGGATGATGCGCAGGAAGAAGAGGGACCCGCTGGGCAGCAGCATGCGGTGGGAGCGGGGGTTGTCGCGGTCCGTCTCGACGCGCTCCCCGTCTTTGTACCATTCCACCGTGGGGGTCGGACGGCCCTCGGCCTTGCAGTTGAGAGTGGCCGGTTCCCCTTTGGACACAATGAGGTCAGAGGGGTGCTCCGCGATGCGGGGAGGGGAGTCTTCCTGGCGGAGACGAGACCCTGGAGGGAGAAACGAGAGTATAAAGTTACCATTAAAGAAATAGTCATAGTAAATACATACACATAAAAAATGCATTTTAATTTTGCAGCAGCAGCAACAGCAGTATGTTTGGGGGAAAATGAAGTTAACTGTTAGCATGGCAAAACAATAGGGCTTCCCTCTCTTAGTCGATTAGTCTATTAATCGGTCCTTTTGTTCTTATTCAACTAAGATTTCTAGTCAGCTAGTCGTTTTTTATGCTTTTTTTTCATGCTGAATGACTTATTTCCAAGACAATTATGATCACATCTGTGGTAAACACAAGATGTCAAGTGATGCTTTTGTGTGATTCTTTGTGGAGAAACTGTGATTCAAAATGTGAGAGGCCCCACACATAACGACATGTTAAATTTAAAACAGTTTTGTTCCTATAGTGTATGGTGAGCGATGATTTGGCCAAAACAGCACACCACTAACAGATTCCATTAATGAACAACAAGAGTCCGGACTCAAAAAAATGGAAATCTCATAAAATATCTTGCAATCAAACGTGTCTTTAGTGTAAACAAACATGGCAGATGGTTAGTCTTTGCACTACTTTATACTGAAATTTCCCAAAGGATAAGCCAAAAATCATCACGTTGGAACTCCATTTCTGAGGTCCATCTTACTACTACTTTATGCTTAATGTTTTGCATTAGTTCATGCATTAGCTGCAGCCGCCATGACGGCGGGAGTTGTCCTTCCTTCTTCAGTCAGCTTGGTTCCCAATTGGCTATCGTTCTTTCCCATGTGACTGCGTCATTGGCTGTCCTCGGGGTTCCCCGCACACAACAGGATATCCGATCGTAATATTAAACATGTTTAACATTTACGATTCGAGATCGGTGTGGCCAGGATGGACTTCGGGGGATCGGGGGATGTACAAAACACTCTTAACATACCTCACACCACAGAAATATCTGGAAAGATTATCTTTAGAACCATCAAAAAATCGGGGCTTTGCTGACGACTGTCGGGAGGGGGGATTCGGGCCCAAAATCGGCATGATTCTCATGTAGCGTGTACCCGGCATAACACAATACGATTTTGTCGACTAATCATTTAGTCGATTTAATCAAGAAATCTGTAAAACTGTGTTTCTCCACAAAGAATCACAAAAAAGCACCACTTTAAATCTCGTATTTACCAGAGATGTGCTCATAAGTTTCTTAGAAATAAGTCAAACGACTAATCATCTACAGAAATCTCAGTCGATTAAGACCATAACGACAGATTAATCGATGGAGGGGGCAGCCCTAATAAATACTCTATATAAATCCAATCTCTCCCTAACATTATATTTTCACTGCTTTTTAAACATGAAACATTAGATGTGTACACACATTCGTAAATGTGATTGGTAGACTAAAACCACGTATAATTTCATTACAGTCCTTGAAAGGAAAGTTGATTAGTGTTGGCTTCTTACTACACTCAGGCTCCCATATTTACTTTCACAGACAGGAGCTGAGGAGTCATTACATCTCATTAGCTTTTTCATTAACACGTTCCATCAAACACTGACATCATCAAACATGTTGTCTCAGTGGGTGTAGAACAGCAGCTGCTACATTGGATTTTTATTCACTTTGTAATGTAATAGCATGGATACACAAAATGTACAATTCCTCCTTAAAGGCTACATTATTATATGAACATGCATAAATATTTAGATTTTAACCTGAGTGTTTGATAGCCGATCCTCAGCAAATGTCATGAGAACGATCCTGATATGAACAGCATCATCATTTGTGTAACCGCAACCCAGTTAACAACCCTTGCTCTCCATTTATTTGGCCGTGTGAACACCTTTCTGAAATTCTACCTCTAAATGTCACAGAGGAAATGTAGTGGCACTACTGTGTTTGTTTACAGACACGACAGCATCCCAGCTCTCATCTGTTTCATGGTGTATGAGCACATTAGAATATCTGTGTTAAAAGGTCTCCCATTTCCGTTGTGTGCATGCAAAACAAACCTAGAAAGTGATTTTTTGAGTCGCTAAAACAGACTTTTCGGACTGTCACGAGGCGAAGAAATAAGTAAGATATAAATAAATGAAAATGATGTTACACGGTCTCTTGTCTTTTTTGGCTTTGATGGTGACAAATCCTACAAATTGCAAAGGCAACCATGATGACTGGCTGCTATACGGCGACCGAAATAAAGCCGCGAATGTGAGTAAAATTGATGTGACTGTCTATAATGTTAAGAGGTTTGTTGACAGAAAGCATTCCATTAGCATGGCGCCGACATGCCAAACCGAGGCGATACATTATGTTTTTAACATGCTTTTAAAAACCTATACATAATGCTTCTTGGGTAAGTAACATTTGTGTGGATCCACAAACAAACACAGTCCCCGGGTTGCTGACTTCTTCTAATTGGTTGTCCCATTACCCAGCGTCCACTGTGGCTAATGCACAGTTTGACTTGTGCTGTCAGACAACAGAATTGAAATTAAAGGATTTAAGTTGTGGGTGTCTCGGTGTCTCAGTGGTTGGTATACTGTCAACTAGCAGCAAGAAGGTCCAGCGGGGTCCTGTCAGTCTGTTTTGCAATGTGATGGACTGGCAAGCCATCCAGGGGGTTTGCCTGCTTTCTGCTCAATGCGTGCTCCAGCACCCCATGACCCTGAATATGAATAAGTGGGGATAGGAAATGAATAGATGGATGGATGTTTTTTTGTTTTTCTTTATGACTCCTTGATTGGCATTTTAAGAGCTGAATGGTCTTGTGTTGCAGCCCAGTTGTACATCAGTTCGTGAAATAAAAAATTCACAAAATTTAACGTATTGATTCTTGAACATAGACATGAATATCACATTATTATAAAAGGCGTGTAGAGAGGAGGTCAGGGTGGATGGGTTAAAATAAACATGACTTTCGCCCAGGAGACCGGTGTTTGTTTCCCGTGTAAAGTCAAAGTTGATTTATTTGTCACGTAACTTCCGTACTTTAGTTACAGCACTTCCAGAGTTATTTTAACCCAAACCGTGATCTTTCCCCTCAAGATAACTAAATAGTTTTGTCACGTAACTTCCGTACTTAAGTTACGCCACTTCCGGTGTTATTTTTACTCAAACCACGATCTTTTCCTAGTAGTAGTTTTACTGCCTAAGCCTATCCAAGTTGATCTTTCCCTAAGCCTAGTAGTTTGTCTCCGAAGCCTAACCAAGTCAATCTATTCCTAAACCTAACTAAGTAGTTTTGTTGCCTAAGCCTAACCAAGTCGATCTATTCCTAAACCTAACTAAGTAGTTTTGTTGCCTAAACCTAACCAAGTCGATCTTTTCCTAAACCTAACTAAGTAGTTTTGTTGCCTAAGCCTAACCAAATCGATCTTTTCCTAAACCTAACTAAGTAGTTTTATTTTGAAAAGACTGGAGCGGAAAGTGACACGTGTGTCACGTGGTGCTGGACATTGAACACGCAAGAAAAATACGTTGTTGAAAGTCATGCTGAGCGTCACGAGAAAAAAAAGGGAAATTTGTATCTATGGTATGAATAAAATAGATTAAATTTCATGACTATTTCACAGACTGCCATGAGACTGTGTTGTGTGATGACAAATGCTCAGATTATAAATTCAATGGTGTCTTAAACTCGGACTGCCTAAAGCAGTTAAGCATCAAGCTTTGTAGTCTTTTTTTTCTCTCCGGCAGTGGGTCTGTTTATGGGGATCTGTCCATGGTGCTGAAGCTGAACCTCAAGGTCTGGCATGGCAGAAAAAAAGCTGGTCAGGAGGAACAAGTTAGGGCTTGTAAGCAAGAACCACTCTCACAAAAGTCACTCTGAGGTGACGTCTGTCTACCAGTCGAGTTCAGAGGAACTCAATTTCGACTTACAACCAACCACAAAGTCAGGCCGAGTCCTGCAAATTCAAAATCAGTGGCATTTATAAAAGACTTAAATAGATAAATACAACCCATCAAAATGGCCACACAGTAATATAAATTGTTATTGTGCACAGACTGCAGCATTATCCTCTCTAATAGATCACAGATTACCTACAGTATCGCCCCAGGCATAGTCGGCCAGACACCAACAATTGGGATTACTTGTGCCTCCTTCTCACAGATGTTTGAATTTTAAATACTAAAACGAAAAAGGCTGAAATGTACACCGAGTCACCCGTTCATTACAATATCCGCAGAATCGATTACAAGCTGCAATGAATGCTATTTTAGTGAAGCTTGCAATATATTTGTTGAGACTGTGTCAGACGTGCTGATAAATGTATGTAAAATGGGGTGGTCAAAATATTAAAAACACATTTCAGTGGCAGTCCAATACAAATTAAAGCCTCCAAAATGATGAGAGTTCAAGCAACGCTTTCCGGAAATGATGTCAACAAAAATGATCACTTATTAGCTTTCACAAAGATACAGTAGCATTAACTGCAGAGCCGCTGTATTGCTTTTGCTTTACACAGCACAGATGTACCAAATAAACTGGCGACACAGCAACTCCGGTGTCCTGGAACCACCCAAATCCACACCTGCTCTTGATTTACCCCACTGACACAGATTTATGTTATACTGGGCTATACAGGGGACAACGTAGTAAAACAACACACAACGCCTCCTGTCAAGAAGCTTAGATACATCTCTGCAGTTGTACATACAGTACAGTCCATGTATTGTAGACACAGACAGTCAGGGGTGAATTTACACAATATGAGCAAGCATTCTTCTCTATATATGGCACATTTCAGGGACAGAACATACAGTTATAGCTCCATCATCTGCCTGAGCAACCTTATGCATTATAGGCCACACAGAATATGACCAAAGATAAGTCCATTACAGAAAGTGTGAGCACAGTTTGATAAATTATAAGGTTTGCAACACGTTTGAAGGATTATACAAGTACAATACAACAACAATATGACATATAGGGAGTTACATTGATTAAAACAAAATTAATTATTTTTTTTCCTTTAGGAATACAAAAAGTTTAGTGTGGACTGAGCACACATTTCAAAGATAATACAGGTACTTTTTAAAGCTGCCAAAGATTTTACTCCAGTGACAAATGTGTTCAATTAGGGCAGCCCTTATGAATAAATGAGCAACTTTCGTCTACCGTACAGTAAGCCATTAAGCAATTGGTCTGGCACAATATCTTACATCTAGACTGAATGAGCCAAAGAGGATATGGCGCATTGGCATGGTATATTCATCATTTTAAACACAAATTTAAGAGGAACAACAGATCCACTGTACATCATGTGGTGTTTATCTTCTTGATGCACTTGAACTGACCAGACCATGGGTCGAATTATACGCTCCAGGTCAGAGCCCAGTGTCCCAGTGTGTCTGTTCTGAAGATATAAATACATCATTCCAACCATAACATTTACTAAAAGATGTGTGCGTAAACTTACCGTCGGTTTGGGTGTAGAGGAGTCCACAGAGAAATAAATACTGTAGAGGAGCCATTCTGGCATATTGGCCCCTGTGAGCTTATCGGCGCATGAATTCCTCCTCAAGCCAAATAAACAATTAATCAATTTCCACTTGAGCGACTTTGTGACTCAATTTACTGTTTTGGAGTTAAAAGAAATCAGTTTTATTTGCGCCTCTGCATGAGAGAGAGAGAGATCATTCACGCGTCCATTCTTCCTCTCCAAAGAGCGCACCAGTCTGTCGACGCGTTGGGGAAATTTCTGCAGTCACCCAATCGCAAACATCACCGACGCCCAAAAGACACTCCGGTTACTGACGGTAACCGACCGCATTTCTTCTGATACTTCTCCTCCTCTACCGGGTCCGACCGCGGGAAAACGCGTCCATCCTCACGCGGGACAAGTTGCGAGATGAAAAAGGTGGAGACGAGATTCAGTCAGAGGTGAGTGGAGCTGCTCGGTGCAGCATCAGCAGCAGCAGCAGCACAGCAGCCCCTCCTCTCCTCTCTTCTCCAATCCACTCTATAGTCTCCACTGCCCTGGGAGAAACTAACATACACAATAGATCCCAACTCAGCTGCACTTTGCATTCCAGACGAATTAGATGCTGATAATGCTGCTAATTAGTGTTTTTTTTTCACCCTTTTTTTTTTTTCCCTGGGAGGCAATTTAACACAATCAGCTGAGAAATTACGCATGCAGCATGATCAATATGTATTCCAATGAAAGAAAGTATGCTACTATATATTGATCGCGACTGATCGCACATTTTTATCTGCTCAAAATGTACCTTAAAGGGAGATTTGTAAACATTTAAAACTATTATCATGGGAGTGGGCAAATATGCTTGTTTTATGCAAATGTATGTATACATATATTATATACATATATATATATGGCCAGTTTGTTGGTCAGATTTTGTTTTGTTTCCTCTCACTTATTTCTTGGGAGTAATTAGATCATTTAATTGTATTAAATTTAAGGGCTGTTAATCGATTCAAAGATTGCGATTAATCGCATGATTGTCCAAAGTTGATCGCGATTAATCGCACATTTTTATCTGCTCAAGTTATACCTTAAAGGGAGATTTGTAAAACATTTAAAACTATTATCATGGTAGTGGGCAAATATGCTTTATTTATGCAAATTTATGTATACATATATTATTTGAAATCAATTAACAACACAAAACAATGACAAATATTGTCCAGAAACCCTCACAGGTACTGCATTTAGCATAAACAATATGCTCAAATCATAACATGGCAAACTCAAGCCTAACAGGTAACAACAGCTGTCAGTGTGTCAGTGTGCTGACTTGACTATGACTTGCCCCCAAACTGCATGTGATTATCATAAAGTGGGCATGTCTGTAAAGGGGAGACTCATGGGTACCCATAGAACCTATTTTCATTCACATATCATGAGGTCAGAGGTCATGGTACCCCTTTGAAAATGGCCATGCCAGTTTTTCCTTGCCAAAATTTGGCGCAAGATTGGAGCTTTATTTAGCTTCTTCCCGACAAGATAGTATGGCATGGTTGGTACCAAGGGATTCCTTCGTTTTTTTTAGATTCATATGATGACAACATCTTCACAGCTCTAGCAGCTCTGAGCCCGGTACAACCTCCGGAATTCGATTGCATTAATGCGTTAAAACTAATTTGCTCATGTTATCGCGTTAACTTTGACAACCCTGCTTTTTTTAATTTATTTATAGTTATTATATATATCTTGTTCTAATTGTTTGTCATCACTATAATGTAGTCACATTATTTCTGTAGGCTAAACTTGTGTTCTCTATAACATTGTGACATTTTAACACTGTTTAGATGGATGCTTCAAATAAGCCCAGTGTTTTTTTTGTTTTTTTTGCCTCTTCCTGCACTGTATACTGTATTATTTATTTGTGCTATGTTTGTGTAATCTTAATGTGTGCAAAGAAAATAAACATAAATAAATGAAAGCATGCTGCTGTGGCCATTTTGTTGGTCAGGTTTTGTTTTGTTCTTTCTTGGACATATTAGATTACAGTACAACATTACCTTTGGCGGATTTTTGCAATCATTATTTGATTGTATTTAATTGCGTGGCTGTCCACAAAACTCATGAAATGTCATTTTCTCATACAGAAGTTCTTTTTCTTCTTCTTCTTCTCAACATGAAAAATCAGAACACTGTTCTGTGCACACACACATAATAAAGTTTAGTCACTATAGAGCCATTTTGTTTGTCCAACAAACAAACATGCCTCCTCTGTTTTGCAGATCTGATCTCACAGAATTGATGCATTATTCCAGTTTTTTTCCTCCTATTAACCCCTAACCCTTGTGTACCACCATCCTGCCAAAAAAAAACACGTGTCAAGTCAAATAATTTCATTTAGTTTTACCAGGTGGCATTTTATTTTAATGTCCATGGTTGAAAAAGCTTTTCACAAAGAAATGGCACTTCATTCCCGCCTACTGCTCGAGGTGCTTATCCCGCCTTCGTCGTCAATACTGCTCAATATCGTCAATAGCATAATAAATGCAGCGCCTCGCCGTGAGACGAGAATGAGATGGCCTGTATCAGGTGTTATTGATCCGGAGGGTGAAATTAAACCATTTTTTGCATTGTGTCCGCGGCAGTAGATTGAATAGTAATTGTGCACGATGGCTAAATCGAGGGTGCAAAGTGAACACAATCATTTTAATTGGATAGATCTCATCCATCAGGGAATTATGTCTTCAATAGAATTGTTCTTATGGCAGCTCAGCTCCGTTTATGGTGTTGTGAAGACCTCTTGCCTCTCAATAGCTTTATGGTTATGTGTCAATAATGCAAGAAAACTGAAGTAAGTGCCATTTTTGGAAAAAAAGGGGGAAAGAAGTACTGTATTTCTGTTCCTGGGAAACCACAATAGAGGACATGACTCGTCACTGACTGTTTTTCAGATTTTATGCAAAGGGTGACCTTAACCCCGTAGCACATCCTGTCTTTCAGAAGAACGAGGAGGTAATAAATAGGCTTTTGAGGAAATTAATATCCTCACAAAATCCATCAAGGTGAACTTTAATGATCTGAGAAGGAAACTTCAAGAACACGTTAGCACTAATTGTACCAAATGACTTAACACACAGCGATGCTGCTATTCATCATGAGCACTTACGGTTGAAAAAAATGTTGGTATCAGTCTCATATCTCTTCCCAATGAGAATTGGGAGAGTAAGTAATAGACGTAGTGGGAGACTGCAAGGGAGCTAAAGCCAAAATGGTAATGTCAGTGTTTAAATGCAGGAGAGATATTAAAACATTCAGTCTAGACACTGACTGAGAAATGTGACGATTAATAAGCAGTGACACAGTTAAGAGTTATAGACATTAAGTTAGAGACAGTATGAAGACTACTGTGTATGGTGAAGAACATGATGTCAGATGAAACCACTGAAACTCATATATGTAACACAGACTGCAGCTACTGTTAATAACACAAAGGTAAGATTTTAGAATAAACATGTCCTGGGATTTGGTTACATCTGTTAGGTCAGTCCATTTTTAGCTTAGTGACAACCTAGAGCTGATTATATAGCAGCTTACAGTTTAATACAAGGCTAGCCATTCAATATATATATAATATATTTTATGTTTAAAGGAGAACATCACCTAAATTAAGAATTCCAATATGTCATTTACATGGCCTAGGAAAGTTCAATCAATATTTGTGAACATGAGTTACTCTCTCTCAAAGCCAGAAACCAGAGAAGTAAGTCTCAAACTTGTGATGTCATAAGTCACAAGTCTGGAGCTGCTCCATTGACAATGAATGGGAGACTGATTTTGTGGACCCACAGAATTTGTTTTCTTTTGTATACCCAAATGAGCTTTATTCTATTGTTATGTTCTCAATTGTGAAACAGAAAATGTTCCCATATACTCAGAACATTACCCTGGGTGCTCTCAGTGTCATCTCGAACATCTTTCCCCATTCATTGTCGATGGAGCAATTCCACACTTTATACTAGTGCCCGTTCGGAGCGCGTGCCTGTCCGGAACGGCCAATTGCTTGGCCCCAAGAAGTTTGCACCAAATTTGCCAGGGTCATTCAGATCACATGTCCACCAAATGTTGTCCTAATAGCAAAAAGTGCTCAGGAAATATGATAACATGTTTTACAAGCCTGCCCGCAGAATTTGAGCTATCTTTGAGGGCCAGCTATAGCAAAACTGTACGGAACATCAACAATCCAAAAAAGTAACTTTTTCCAGCTTGGTCCAGAGATGTTATGTACCACATTTGGTGATGATTGCTCAACATATGTAAGAGGAGTAGCAAAAAAAACAGATTTGGACAATATCAAAATGGTGGGAAATCATTCTAGACACAGCTGGGTGTAGCTTATATGGATATATTTGTCGGTTATGTCTACAAGGTAAATAAAAAAAAGGTCAATGCTTAACCTTAACCATCTCAACCACGAGAGTTTCCCCGATTTGCTGGTCCCGTTCTAGACACGACCTGATTCGTCTGGAACCTCAGAATCCATCATTTTGTTTCGGAGACTTACGGTTCAAAAGTTACATGCCAAAACGTAAAGTTCATTGTTATAGCGCCACCATTTGGCCAAATTGCACCACATTCGACACTGCACTCCCTTGGGTCCTCAGCAATATATGCACCATGTGTGAAGTAGATCGGATGAGTGATTCTCGAGATATGTGAAGGACACACAGAGGGACAGACATACAGAGATTCCTCGTTTTACAGTTGAAGGACATCACAAATTTGAGTTTCAGCACTCTAGTTTTTGGATTTGGGAGAGAGTTGTTCATGTTTACTAATATTTTTGGGATTGTCTTAGACCATAGAAATAATATGTATGAATTTTGAAAATGGGCGTAGGGCCCCTTTAAAATCTTCACAACAGTGAGCTGCTGTGTTGCTGTACATCACTGATTTTGTTTTTATGTTATCCTGCTGACAATGACCAGAATATTTCTCATGAAGTAAAATGTTATAATAAGTAAATAAAATACGAGACACATTTTCACTTTTTACTTCCTCGCCACCCTTACATTGTATGAAATCAGACAAAATTATGGCTTATCAAATTGAATTGAATTTTTTGTAAATCATAATAATATGAATAAATACCATATATTACAGAAACTGTATACTCTGAAAAGCCGATCATCTTTGACTGAGCCAGTCTCACTGGCAAGAAGACGCACATGAACACACCCTCTGAAAATAGGTATGATATATCTGTGAATAGCACCTTCATATATAGGTTAGGAGATTGAAAATAGCATTAAAATGTAGATATCCAGGAGAAAATGGCATGGGGCATGAGTAATTGCGTAATGGCATTTTATGTCTAGCATGATGTCAAAAGAAAGAGAATGTACGTTTATTGAGCGAGTTGATTTGATGTTTATCTTTGAAGTTGAATAAGATAAGAGAAGCAGAGAAAGACTCCATCTCTCATCACACACTGAGGCAGACATGTTTCCAGGCAACGTGGGACTCTGCTGCCTCTCTCACACAAACCAAAATCAAAAGGGCCACTGACTCTCATCAATCTACCTCTCTCTCTGTTGATCACACATAGGAGACAGTGTCAAGGTCACAAGTTTTGTCCGCACCATTACCTACTCATACCCGTGTTTGTCCAAGCCAAGAGTGCTGGAGGTAACAGATGGTGTGTGTGACAAGTGTGTTCAACACCAGGCATGCTCAGCCTTAGTGAGAGCAGACAGAGTAGACATGTGTCCTGACCACAAAGTCCAAACCTGTATACAAGTGACAACGCTCTGTCTAACAGGATGCCTGTAACAGTGCCTTGAAATGTACACCAATGATTAGAGTATTTTCATGTTATGTAAAACTGAGAAATTGAAAAAGCCAGTGTTTATTGTCATAGCCACGCTGTATCACACAGCATTTTAAATTGCGGCATCAAAATATTTGAACACTGTTGTCGCGGTTGGGTTGATTTCCAAACATGGCATGTGTACGACGGAGTATTAGGTCCATTGTAGGTATAAAAATAATAATTACAGAGCCGGGGGAAAGGGGTAATATTTTGAGATTTTTTTTTTTTTTTACTAGGGCTGTCAAAGTTCGCAAATTCGTTTTAACGTCACTAATTTCTTTAACACAAATAATGCAATCCATGTTTTGGAGGTGGTAGCGGGCTCAGTTTTGAAGCTAGAATGAAGATGCTGGTACCATATAAAGCTAAAGAATCCATTAGTATCAACCATGTCATACTAGCTTGTCGGGAAGGTTAAATAACGCTCCAAACGTATGCTAAATTTTGACAAGGAAAAACTGGCATGGCCATTTTCAAAGGGGTCCCTTGACCTCTGACCTCAAGCTATGTGACGAGCCTCCCCTTTACAGACATGCCCACTTTATGATAATCACATGCAGTTTGGGTCAAGTCATAGACAGCTGTTGTTGCCTGTTCGGCTTGAGTTTGCCATGTTATGATTTGACCATATTTTCTACGCTAAATGGAGTACCTGTGAGGGTTTCTGTACAATATTTGTCATTGTTTTGTGTTCTTAATTGATTTCTAATAATACATATGTACATACATTTACATAAAGCAAGCATATTTCTCCACTTCCATGTTGATAAGAGTATTAAATACTTGACAAATCTCCCTTTAAGGTACATTTTGAACAGATAAAAAATGTGTGATTAATTTGTGATTAAATATTTCAATCAACTGAAAACCCTATTTTTTACATTTTAGATTAAAGTCATAAATTTATGAAAACAAACTCAGATATTCTCTGAAATTAAAGTGATGTATTGTAGCTCTCCATTCATCCATTCTCATCTGTTTAGGGTCGGGTCGCGGGGTCAGCAGGCTAAGCAGGCTAAGCAGGGTATTCCAGATGTCCCTCTCCCCAGCAAACTGAGGATGTAATTCACCACAATCTGTCGTTCAACACAAGCAGCTATGTTATGTGCTTTTTCTATGTTGCTTTTCCCACATATGACAGCGACAGCGTCAGTGTGTAACTATGGTAACGCAATGTGTTCGGATTAAATGTCTTTTCAGGGGTTGGTTTTTAGTGTTAGCTGTGTTGAAATAAAAGACACCTTTGTGTATTCAAAGTCAGAAGTTGTTTGTCTCTACTTTCCTGTAACTTCTATAATATTAGTAATTATGTTCACAAAAGAATCCATTACAGACATGAAAGAAAAAGTGTATATGTATCTTTCAGGACCTTCGAGTTTTTTTCTTGTAAATTTATGAATTTATAACCCTGCAAATTTGTGAGTTTTTTCTCGTAAATTTATTAATTTAATCATGGAAATTCCAAGTATTTTCTCGGGATATTACCACCCTCCCCCGGCTCCGTAATTATTATTATTTTTTTTTATCTACAATGGCCCTAATACACTGCCGTGTTTATATACAATGTAATAGAAACGTGACATTCTCACCTCGCTATAGCCAATTTTCCATGTTATGACATTCCGCATAAGACATACAATAAAACCTATATCTTTGAAGTACCCTGGCCTTTTCCCTTTGCGTCAAGAAAAAGTGCATTTTTATACTTTTTTTAATATAACTGCTCCCATAACTGCTTTTATTGTGCTGCAATAAGTTGTTTCATCGAAAACAGACATAAAACACGAGACAGAGTACTAAAACTCTGTATATTGTTCCACTGTGACCATAAACTCCATTGAGCAACACTTCCCGCATAAACATTAAAAACAGTTAATCAAAGGATTTATAGTACAACCAATCCTACTGAGGCTACTGGTTTCAGCTCATCATTTTGGATTGCAGATCACTGAGTCACTCTTAAATCGCTCCATATGATGAATAAAGTTGTACTGTATTGAACGGTAATTGCTCCATATGAAATAATGTACTGTACAATCCATCAGTTGCAGGGACTTGGGCCATTGGTGGCTGACTGTGGCTTGTTTCTGTCTTGAGCATCCCCCCCCCTCTATTGTTCAGATTGGCTGAGTTCCACAAGTTATTAGGATAATGTGTGGGGGTGTTTTCAAGGCTGTCAGGGAAAACTGTGCTTCCTTACGAATGCAACATGAGATAGTCAGGGGCTGAGGAAAGAGCGAAAGTAGTGCAAATTGACTGTAGAGGTTGGGAAGGTCCAGCTGACTGTTCAAGGAGCAAATCCCTATCAGGGATTTCCTGTTTGAACAGTCCAAACACAAACACCCCGAGGTAGACTCTGAACCAAGTTATGAAAATTGATGGTCACATGGCAGACAATTGTACTTGGGACAGTATCACTGTGATGCTGTAAAGCCTTACACAGAGTAACAACGACACAAGTTGGCTCCAATGGCTGGTCACCTGGTGCAAGAGAAGATGCTGAATCAGCTGATGGATCAATTTTGCCTGCTGCAACACATTTTCACTCCCAACTCGTCAAATACCGCAGCTTGGTCAGTAATACCCTACGATTCAAACTATGACGTTCTAGGAACTACTCTAGTGTCAGTTTTGGACTCAGGGATGGCGTAATAGTTTCCACTTGTTACATGTATAGTCTCTTTTCAAAATAAACTTCCAACCAATGGTGTAACCCCGGGTGTGCCAGGGTGTGCCTGTGCCACCCAAAGAGGCAGCTGGCACACCCAAAAATCAGATGCAGAATGAATTTTTAGTTATAGCCTTACTAAAACCAGTTACTATTACTACTATCCATCTGCAGTTGTTCTATACAGTATTCCTACTAGTGGAAGTTCGCAACTCTACACACACATTTAGCAGGAAAATAATTCATTAGCAGTCGTTGAGTGCGGCCGGGGCCGGTAGTAAACGGAGCGGCAGCGTCATTGCTTGCTGAATTCACTTGCACTCAGACATCAGAGTTTCGCTCCTGGCAGCTGGGATGGCTGTATTAGTTATTAAAAAAATTCTGCTTGCACCCTCCGGCAACTCGCATAAAGGGCTTTTCTATCTCAACATCCCTGGATCATGTGGCACACCCACTTTTTCTGATGCACACCCACATTTTTTTTTCTGGCTACGCTAGTGCTTCCAATGTAGGTTTATTTTATTTTTAGGTTTATTTATGCAACACAAACTACATTGTTAGTTTTAAGCAACAAAAGGACTTGGTTAGGTTTAGGAAAACATAGTAGTTTGTGTTAAAATAAGAACGTTTGTTGCGTAAAATAAGTATGCATGTTCCCTAACTGCCGTTAAATAGGCTACGTAAGATACAAAACTATGGTAAATAAATCAATGTTTACTTGGTTTCACACGGGACACGAACAGCGGCCTCCTGGATAAAAGTCCAACGTCCTATGGCTTTTGATCATGCACATACATGACGTCTTGGTTAGCCTAGAGAGTTCTTATTGATTATAAAATAAGCCATTAAATTAAAATTAATTTGAGTTGTAAATATAGAGTATGAAGACGTGCCATGGTTTTTTGTATCCAGGCTTTTCTTTAAATGTCAGACTGTGCCATGCCTCTCGGGACACTTTTGAAGTAATGTACAGAGGACTCTTGAAATCAAAGCTAGACATCACAAGATGCCTCTTCTCAAGAGAAGCAGTTTTCTTTCTTAGGAGACGAGTGGTGTTGTCAATGCATTACTATCACTTTATTCCCTTGCAGTGGACACAATGCTCCCCCTGTATACCTTCACGCTCCACAAACCGCCGTTGAACTCCTGACACACCTTGCTAGAGTGGAGAGAGAAGGACCCAATCCTACCATCTCCATTTAAATGCTTTCAAGGTGAAAAGGCCCCATTCAGCTTCTTCAAGTGGAAGCAGTACTTTGGGGGACACTAGCAGTGAGGTATGTCTCTCGTGATATAGACGCGTAGGAGAAAGAAAGGGCTTCTGGTTAATCAGGCGCAAGGACATTTACACCATTTGTTTTTCCTCTGGATGAGCACAGGAAACAAAAATAGAAGAAAAAAAACAAGGAAAACGCTGAGAGCAATATGAGGGAGAAACCCAAGGAAGCACTGTGCTCTTAACATTTTCAAAATGGCAGATAATAGTCTTCTCCCATGCGTGTAAACATTGGATTTCCATAGAAATGGCCTCTTTCTGTGCCTCAAACGGGTAGTCATGGGTGAGAGAGTTATGTAGCACTCACCTCTTAATCTTGTTAGATGTTTCTCAAACAGCACTGGGTCTCTGGTTTAAAAAAAGAAAATAGAAAAACATGCAGTGGGAAGGAATCTTAAGGAGAGCATATGTCAGTGTTGGCAGTTTGAATACTGCTTCAAACAGTATGGGACTTTCAATCAATCACATTGATCTGACAACAGGCTACAGGTCTGATGTCATGTTTAAATTACCTCCTTTTTATTTCAATCTATTTACTTGTGTTCCATTTTAGAAATTGGTTTAAGTCACGTACAGTATGAAGTCACTTGTATATTATAAATATGAAACAAGAAGTTTGACCTTAATACATAATACAACATCTAAAATGTAAATTTGATTGTTGCCAATGTTGTTGTAATCTTTCTTCTGATTATCTTTAAAAAAAAGCACTTCCTTTGTGTCCTAAACAATTGATTAATGGTAATATGCAATCTTTAATATAGGAAAATATTATATAATAAATAAAATCGAATAAGCACAGATTTTATAGATAACTACAATTCAACAAAAATACAAAAACAACAATTTATCAACATGAATGTTCAGCCAACCCGTTCGCATGGAAAGGCATATAAATTACAAAAACATTCCATGTCATGAGGACGCATTTTTGGCTTTTTGCGTGTAACGTCCGCAATTAGGTTTAGAGATCAGAACCACTTGGTTAGGTTTAGGAAAAAAAAAGTCACAATTGGCCTTAAGATAAGTAGACTAAAGTAATCTTAAGTAAACTAAATCAAATATCTATGAAAACAACGTCACAAATGTCACTAAAAAACAAATGTAACTTACAAAACAAAACACCGGCCTCCTGGTTGCGTTTACATTGCGGCCAGTACAGACTACATGGCGTCCAAATGGCATACCAAAAGCAAAAACAGCGTTCTTGTTGCGCGCTAAATGCCTTGCAAATCATCGTGTCATTCATACGCCTTTTCATGCGACTGGGGCGGTCCAGCAGAAGCTTGTCCTACTTTCTTATGAAACATTATGAATAGATAATTCATTTTAATGCATCTAATGACCATTTTCAAATTGAAATAGCATTTTGTAATCAGATAATGTTTTAATGTTACTCAGCACATCGACCAAACCCACATCCTCCAACTGAGGCTGAGGGATTATTATCTTTCGATCATCAAGTTTTATATTTTTCAATACTTTCATGTTGATAGAGAGAAAAATATAATAAGTTTATTGGATTTAAAAGAAGAAGATGATTCCATCATCCATTTTCCACATTTAGACTAATTTATATGATGATAACTGAAGTGAGTGATGGAAATTGCAATTTTGTAGATTCTTATTTGTACAGCAAGCCTTTTTATGTTTGTGTTTTTCATCGAAATCCTAACAGTGCAGTTCTGATCATTTATACGTTTTATTAATAAATACAGCCCAGTGATTCCAATTCATAAGAAAAACAGAGCAAAATGTAATGAAAGACATCTTTCATTTTAGAGTGGAGTGGGACATTATGTGGCATCTGTCTGTGTAGGCACAGTCTTGAGAACATAATAACTCAAGAACAATACATGCCAGAAACCTAATACCCCTTTTCTCCCCTTGAAACCTGTCGTGCACTCCTCCACAGTAGATGATCTGATTAGATTTTGGAGAGCTTTTGTCGCATAAATTTGCATTTCTGTGAGGATAAAATACATTCATTCTAGACTCCCGTCAGGCTCAGGCAGCACCTCCATCTCTGAGGATGTGGTTCTCTCCTGGATAAATGGAGGGCTGCTCCATTAACGGGGTCCTATGATCCCAAGCAGAAGAGTTCAGGTGTGTCAGGAAGTGGGAGGAAGAGAGGGACAGTGAGTTTGACTGAAGATTTTGCGCATCACTTCCAACTCTATGTTTTCTGGTCAGTCTTCCGTGTGTCACTGACCTATGGTCATGAGGTTTCTGGGCAGTGACCGAAAGACTGAGACTGTGGATACAATTGACCATGGGTTTGCCTGCGCTCTGCGTGACAGGGTGAGGGATTTAGCGATCCAAAAGGACCTTGGTATCATTGCTGCTCCTTCACATCAGCAGAAACTGCTAAGGTAGTTCAGGGTGCACCCGGGGGGCGACGCAAATCCAGGGGGGATTGTTTTCTGTGATAAAAAGTCATTCATTGTCCGTTGTTCTTATTCAAACTGATTTACTTCCTTAACTTCTGAAAAAAACATAATGAGATGCAATAGAGCACCAAGAGTCTAAAATTCCTCTATTAGGGTTTAGCCTAATAATCAAATTTCTACTTGATTTTTGTGTATTGATACACTGTGATGCACGTTCATTGTTATTGGTTTGAGAGAGCATTTGATGACGGAAAAATAAATAGTAAAATAAACCAAAATCATTTTTAAAAGGTGCAGTGTGTAGGATCTGGCGGCATCTAGCAGTGAATTATTGAAACAACTTCTCCCATATGCCAAGCGTGTAGAACTTTAGTGGCCAACGCGAAAACGTGACAATGTGAAAACGTGAATGGCCCTCTCTAGAGCCAGTGTTTGGTTTGTCCGTTCTGGGCTACCGTAGAAACATGGCGGCCTACTCCGTGAAGAGGACCCGCACCGTATGTAGATATAAACGGCTCATCCTTAAGTAACGAAAACACAACGATTCTAATTTTCAGGTGATTATACTCCAAAGAAAACATACTTATTAATATTATATTCCGTTTCTGCCAATAGAGCTTTTAAATGCTACACACTGTTCCATTAAAGCAATTCAATGTGCAGTACAGAGCCATTATTCTAGTAGCGGTGAGAGGGGTATCCTATCATCTGGTTGTCACCTTCACCTGATTTGCACAGTAATGTCAAAATAAGATGTATGAGACTAGAATAGGCCTCCTACTTCAACAGTATATTACAAATTACAGCCAAATTAAATAGCAGTTTTACATGTAGCCTATGGAATAGTTTGAAGCTTCATTCATAATGTTGACATTCAAATTATTAGTATTAATAACTTTGGCTGAGTGTCCATGTAGCATTTTTTTTTTCTGAGTGGGTTAGGGGTTGAATAGAAGAGCGCTTCGTTTTTTTTGGGACCGTGGTAAGTGCTATTAGTTGAAAATATTGAACACAGCAAGCACTGCCACGTGTCCTCGTCTCTTTAATTGTCTCAATCTTCAATCCAAAAGTCAAAATTTATAGATGTAATCGCTTACAAAATGTTTTTTTTCTAGTGAAATAGTCTCCTTCAATCCACATTTGTTGGCGTTTAGCCTTTCAATAACAACATTTTCACTGCAGTCAAAAAAACGTTTGTTCTCCCGCTTGCAGCACACACACAAAGGGAGGCTCGCACCTGTAGTGACAGACATTCAAAGCTTCATTCCAAAACAACAATAGCAGTTTCAAATGTAAAAAAGAAATATCTTTCAGTACAGCCCTAGTTTTATAAATAGCATAGCTTACTCACTCATTGTCTCTGTAGCCATCTTAATGGGAAGAATGGCGCTGCTTATGCTGAGACACTGATGTCTGGCTGAGTTTTAGTCTCATATCAGGGTCGACATTGATCTGGTTTTGCTTCTCTGTTGTCCAACAAGAGTGGAAAATAGGCTACTAACCGTAAGATTTATTTCATATTCCTTTATTCCATATAGCAAACCGAGGCAGTGTCACAAAATGGTCAGCTTCAATGCTAAAGTCTGACAACACAGTAAAACAGTCAATTTATATTATATAATAATGTTTGAATTTACATAGAAGTTGATTTAGCATTAAAAACAACACATCTATGCTACTCGCTACTAGGCTCGCAGACAGTTTTGGCACGTTACCACCAAGCCGTCCAGTTCAATTCAGTTCAGTTCATTACACATTAGAACGGTTATTTTTGCATTTCCATTAGCAGAAGTTGTGGATGGTACCAATAGATCCACTCCATTTTTGGTACCGAGCTGGGCTGATACTAGAAGGTGGAGTTAAATCACTGCAGACCACTGATTGGTCAGAGAGAATCGTCACCAGCGCGCCATGGGCCATCCTGCACAAATTTTTAAATAGATAATCTGCCGTCAATAGGGCCTGCAATTTTTAATTCACTAGCTCACAAAACTGCACAGTACACCACGCCGTACAATTGACAAAGTGCAAATGTTTCTCTGTTTGGTTGCTGTTGAAATGATTCAGCGAGTGTCCCATTGAAGATGATGTCACGGCAGTTTAATGCGCCACCGCTATGGCGATCATCTGGAAATCCTGCCTACACTGAGGGGATACTATCCGCAGTGGAAAAGGAAAGGACCTTGTACCAAAAGTGAGTCGAGTCGAGGTGAGCAGAGCCGTACTATGCAGTGGAAACACGGCTTTTGAGAAACACTATTTGAATTTTAAATGAAAAACATTATGATACTTTGAGAAAGTCTGTATTAGAGCAAATAAGTGGCAAAAGGGGAGCCCTAATATGAATTATTTGGTACATGAGGATGCCTGCTAATGTTATGCTCTTTCACCACACAGGTTTACAAGGTACTACATGTGCCTATTCAACTCCAATGACCTTTCAGCAAATGTTCTGTTTTACATCTTGTGTTCACACTAGCCTTTTTAAGATAGCATCTTGGTGCATCAGATACAGTAAGCCCTGAGATAACTGTAGTTAAAGCATTACATTATTAAAGTCAATCATATCCCCAGTGATGACAGGAACATAGAAATG
Organism: Hozukius guyotensis; assembly: GCA_916700995.1. Taxonomy (NCBI): domain Eukaryota; kingdom Metazoa; phylum Chordata; class Actinopteri; order Perciformes; family Sebastidae; genus Hozukius; species Hozukius guyotensis. Next base: position 73,270 of record CAKALU010058958.1, on the reverse strand, counting down.
AGATGGAGCTTAGACGAGCTTAGAGGTGACTCACATCTGGTGTGAAAAAAACTCAATACTCATGACTCTCAACCTTGGAAAAAACATTGTGTACTACACAGCCAAGGACACTGCATTGTAGGCGACAGTGTTGATGTCTGTGAGACAAATAGCAGCAGACCTATACACACATGAAGCCTAGTACATCTACACAACCACAATATTACTCAGACGCTTGCATCGCCACAACATTGAACCCAGTCATTTCTGATCTCGGCATCAATCTTGACAAAATGGATTGATGGTGTTCCAACAGAGCTGGGGATGATATATGACTCATCATCACAGCCATTGTTTCATATACATAATGATTCATAACCCACGAAACAGGCCCAGTGGTTCAATTCAGCTGCTGGATATTGAAATTTAAATTGGTTGAAGAGGCAGATATGAGCTTTAGGAACAGAAAGTACAGCACTAGAGCCCTTTTTTGTCCACTTAAAATCAAGTATTGAAAACACAAGTGTTTGCAGAAGGCACACTTGTGTTCTTCTGTTCTACTGTTGCTAAATGAAGTACTCTAAGGAGATGTGTGTGTGAATGTCACTTACAGGGGTTAATATTTTGCAAGGAGAGGATACAGTGGAGATAAGAGCATATGACAGGGAGGAAGATTCACCTTCATATTATTTGTAAAAAGTTTTCAATCTCAATGGCAAAGTAAGAGGGCATGCTGTTCTCATACACCGTTCGTAGCTATAAAAAACGAATGCACTGTAATTCGAAATCAATTCATATGTAATCCACGTAATCGTGAACCAGGAAGTATAAAGTGCGACAAACGCCGGATACGGAGGGGGTTGAGGTGGATGGATGGGTCAAAAAACACCACTTGGGCGAAAGTCAACGTTGATTTATTTGTCATGTAACTTCCGTACCTAAGTTACGACACTTCCGGAGTTATTTTAACCCAAACCACAATATTTTCCTTAACCTAACTAAGTAATTTTTGCTGCCTAAACCTAACCAAGTTGTTTCCTGTGAAGACGGAAGTTTATTTTGAAAAGACTGTATGCATGTAACGAGCGCAAATTGTCACATATTGCTGGACATTCGTAGGAAAACACACAAAAAATGAGGAATAACTTTTCTTAAACTATCATACAAACCGTTGAATGACAATACGTTGAAGAGGGCTAAGGGTTTAAAATATATCGCTAATGAAACCTTGTACACCGACGATTGTAGATTGCAACTGAGTACCACTCCGCTCACTCCTCCCTTTCCAAGACTGCGCTAACGTGAGCCGCCGAGTACAAAACCGCGGTAACGCCGTTCGTCTCGCTCGGAGGCCATCCTTACCATAATAACACTACTTTAGGAGCAACGGAAATCAGACGGCGGCTGGCGGCACCACGGATTTGCACTCTGCGGCTCACGTTACCGCAGTTTCACAAGCGTGTCGGAGAACTACGGTGGCCTTCAGGTAACGCAAAAGGCTCTCTCTAGAGCCAGTGTTTGGTTTGTCTGTTCTGGGCTACTGTAGAAACATGGCGTAACAACATGGCGGACTCCGTGAAGAGGACCCGCTCCCTATGTAGATATGAAGGGCTCATTCTACGCTAACGTAAACACAACGATTCGTAGTTTCAGGTGATTATACACAAATGAAAACATAGTTATGAATATTAAATTCCATTCCTGTTAATAGATTCCCGAAATATTACACACTGTTCCTTTAAACTGTATCACCCTACCTTACAGTAAGGCTTCATATTGGTCTACTTTTCCCTCGCTGTGGGGTTTTTCTGTGTGGGGGAATGTGTAGGCTATACATGGAGCTAAACCGGGAAGGCTGTGATGCAGCTGGAGGGTGGTGGAAAGAATTAGACAGGTCTTGGTAGATCTTCATTAAAGAGATCAATGTCCGAGGAGAAGCTCATTATGTGTGGCTAAAACAGGTAATAAACTTAGATTGACAGATGAGTGATTAGGTTTAGAAAGACAGGTACTTGTGAGGCACATGAACGGGAGACATTCAAACAGAGCAGATATAGGTCTATGCATGCCTCTGTTAGTATGGGAAACTGAACCTGTGATGTGTATCATTTTGTTCCTGAACTTAGTTAATGTTATAACTTCATTTGTCATCTCTAATAGTAGACTTAGCTACAGCGATGCCCCCAGGTGTCACAGCAGCAAATCAGCCAAACTACAGTATCCACTGATGCCAGAAGAAGCGTGAAGTGAATGGCAGAGCCTTAGTGAGAGAGAACGTTGTCAAGTATTGTTAATGTAACATGCCATCCCTAATACTGTAGACAAGATTAAATATTGGCTGAGTGAAGTCCTTTAGTAAATGAGAGCCTATTACTATTTTTTTTCTTAAGACAGGACTGTTGGTTTGTATGATGAGTGATATTTTTGGAGGCTATGTTTGTGAGAGATGATGATAATATGAGCAGGCGGATGGATTATTCCTGCTGTCGTCATTAGGCCTCATTTTGTTTTGCTGTGATAAGGTACCTGAAAAGCAAAGCGATATCAGTGCTGGGCATAAATGTCATCGTCTAACTCTTTTAAAACATGAGAAATACTCTTACATTTTTAACTACGTTTTAAAACAGTGATTGATGGCATACTTGGCAGCACTGGTTATATGGCTGGCATTTCTGTGGTTGGCACAGAAAGTAGATGATGTCAAATGTATTACACTTTATATTCATTCGTCCTCAGTTTGAAATATGGCTAAAAATGTACACAATTAAAGTAACTTATAACCTATACTTCTAAGTAACTTTAAACAACACTGTTGTTCATGTGGTTTTCTCCACAAGATTTTGGATATTGGCAGCAAATTTGCCTCTCTACTCTTCATCTATCTTTTCATTAACACTATGTATTGAATATATATTAGGGCTGTCAAAGTTAACGCGATAATAACGCGTTAACGTAAATTTGTTTTAATGGCACTAATTTCTTTAACGCATTAACACAACTTGTATTAGGTTGTAGCGTGCTCAGTTTTAAAGCTAGACTGAAGATCATCATATGAAGCTAGAAAACCTAAGAAATCCATTGGTACCAACCATGTCATATCAGCTTGTCGCAAAGGAGGCTAAATCATGCTCCAAACTTAAGCTAAATATTGGCGAGGGAAAACTGTCATGGTCATTTACAAAGGGGTCACTTGATCTCTGACCTCAAAATTTGTGAATGAAAATGGGTTCTATGGGTACCCACGAGTCTCACCTTTACAGACATGCCCACTTTATGGTAATACCATGCACTTTTGGGCAAGTCATAGTCAAGTCAGTGTTGTTGCCTGTTGAGCTTGAGTTTGCCATGTTATGATTTGAGCATATTTTTTATGCTAAATGCAGTAACTGTGAGGGTTTCTGTACAATATTTGTCATGGTTTTGTGTTGTTAATTGATTTCCAATAATAAATATATACATGTATTTGCACAAAGCAATCATATTTGCCCACTCCCATGTTGATAAGAATATTAAATAAATACGAGTATTAAATACATTTTGAACAGATAAAAGAATGGGATTAATTTGCGATTAATCACAATTAATAATGGACAATCACGTGATTAATCGCGATTAAATATTTTAAGTGATTGACAGCCCTAGTCTGAGCATTTAATTCTTCTAGAAATGTTTGCCCTGTAAAATCATATTATGTAAATCAAAATAGCAGATTCAGAAAACTTTTAAATAATTTCATTAATTATATTTGTTCACAACTAAAAAAGTTATGACAAACAGTTCACTAATAATTTTACAAAAGGGACGTGAAGGACGCATTGTATCGATAAATTACAGCACCCTCGTTTCTTTTTTGGAAATTGCCAGCAAATTTGCCTCCCTATCCTTCATCTATCTTTTCATCAACACTATGTATTGAATACATACTATTTATATATTGTTATGTAAATGTGAATCTAGGTGAAAATCAATACTAGTTTAAAGAGCAATGTATCAAGACGCTAGCAGGGGAGAGAATATGCACCCTGTGGTGATGCAATGTTTTGAAACATGTATGTGTTGTGAATCGGCCTTATAGGCCGATTTATTATTACAGTCAGTACACTAGAGATAAGTGAGCCATCTTTTTATGTATTGTTTTGAAAATTGTTTTGTGACCCATAATGACTGCACGTCCTATACATACCTGCCTTCTGTACTTAAATATATACAGAGCGCCTCATTATCACCTGTTGTTGTAAGCCATATTTCATATTTTTTTCAAAACAAGCAATCATCCAATTATCCAATCAAAATGTTCCCTGCATAGTTTGAAACCACCCTCTTCCGTATGGACGGTATTCTGGCTTGCTGCAGTCTTCGTGGTTGTCAGTGGATTTACATTGTTTGCTTGTTGGTGTAGCTGATCAATTCATACACCGGAGGCTACTACTGTAGGACCGCCGCATAAGTATCAGTCCACGCCCGTGTCCGTGCGCCGGTTGTAGTAAAGAGGCCGCTTGTCTTTGGAGGGAGGCTGACTTTGTGGATGAAAGAGTGGAAGAGGATTTGTTTTACCCAACTCTGATGCGATGACCTATCCTAACCTTAACCCTCGAGGTCAATGCCTAACCTTAACCATCTCACAAGAGTTTCACAACTTGGGGACTTTCAAGTCTTCTTCAATACAGCATGATGTTCATTTAGTAAATTATGGTCCCATTTAGAGTCAAATAGACCATAAAGCAGGGTATGTTTTAGGTTGTGACTACCTTGTGATTAACAGGTCACTACCATGGTGTTGTCCATGGGTGTTTTCCGTGTTTTTGTCTTAGAACTTTAACCCTTTCACAGTGTGTTTTCAGTTCATGAAAATTAATTATAACCTTTTTGGTCACCTGAAAATGCCTTATTCAGCGTTCGGTTGTACTTAGCTCCAACCTCCAACCTCTCATGTCACTTCTGGTTGCAAAAAAACAAGATGGCGACAGCCAAAATGCCTAACTCGAGGTCACCCGCAAGTTGAGAAAACGTGAGAAAAATCTAGTGAGACTCACTGACCGATGACCTATCCTAACCTTAACCTTCGAGGTCAATGCCCAACCTTAACCATCTCACGTAAGTTTCACATCTTGGGGACTTTCTAGACACAACCCGAAGTCGAGGCTTCAAAACAACAGGCCACAAACCAATAGGTGACATCACGGTGACGACATCCATTTTTCATAGACAGTCTATGCTTTTACTACATATTAATTGCTCAACTTAAGCTGTGGGAAGCAGAGGATGCATGTCTACGGAGCTGGATTTCCTCTCAATCTGTCTAGCACATACAGTATATATGAAGACATTACTAAGCCCTACTGTATGTTTATAGCACTGGAAGCATGTTTGTGTGAAGCACAGGAGGTTATCAAAGAGACTGTGCCACAGCTGTGAGGGCTGAGCAGCTGTTGAAGAAGTACTTATTTGAATTTTTTTTTTTTTTTTTTTTACAGCTTTGTGTTCAGAGGAAATCATTACTTCCCACCAGTCTAGCGTCTAGATTTCTAAAGTGGCAAATATTTATAATAATCAAAGCTCAACATTTTCCCTGTAGGCCAGTTTTGACTATGACGTTAAGTGAGTTGGAAAACTATTTACACTTTTCAGTTGCATAATAGCACACATTGCAGTATGTTTATCCAACCTCTGCCACAAGCATCTGCCTCTGCTGTTTTTATCGCCTTTCCAATGCGGCAATTAACAACAGCAGCTAACTGTCTGTACTGCACTGCTGCCCCCTGCTTATGGGCTGTGGTAAACAAACCATATAGGGGGAATTTGAAAGAAGTAGGTGAGAAAGACATCAGTTTCTCAAAAGCAACACATTTGCTGCCTCTACCGCCCCAGTGTTCACTAAGTTGTACAAAATAGTTTGACGACTTTGTTTGCGCTTTTTAAATATGCAAGACTTCAGACGCGTCTTGCCATTTCCATAAAAATCGTCCTTTTCTGTTACAATGTACAAAAGTAAGAATGACAGAAGCCGTCTCCGGCAGCCTCTAGACACTTGTTCATTCGGCGCTGTTGTTTTGGGTGTCAAACAGACAGATACATAATATACAATGGATGGCACTCTCAAAACTGCAAAGATACAAAGGAATATACCCAACGCATTTGCATTCTTTCCCAGGAGAGGTGCTGCACATCTAGCTGGAAAATCAGCCTATTCTTAGATTATTCAGAAAATAACATGATGTGCTTCTCACATACATAAAAATGTTGTTTTGTCCTCCGGAACAAGAAGCACTCCCACCTAGTACTTTCACCTCCGATGGGGAAATATTCTATGGACCAAATCTGCAATTATTCTCACTTGAGCAGGCACCTCAAATAGTTTTCATTTGGATAATCGGTTCCTTCAGGTAGACTTTGAGAAGGAAAAAACTGTGTTTGAAGAGAATACACGCCGGACAATCAATAAGATCCACTTGCATAAAAACCACCACGCTCTGGCGTTAACATGCAAACTCGAAGACGGGGGGGAGGGTGCTTAAAGGGTCTGCTTGAAATGATCAATGCACATGGTTGCATCAAAAGGTAAATAGACGGGTGGCAAATAGAGGGAAAGGGGGGTAGCGTGCAGAATCTACACAGCAGCCAATACTAATAAGGGAAAGCTAAGCCGTTAGTGAGGCTTAAAGCAGCTTACAGATGAAGAGAGTCTCAATTTGGCTGCAGTATTTTTTTGCTCCAAACACTAAAATCTTGCGCGGCTTAGTAATTTCTTCACATATACTGTATGTGTCAGACAGAATGAAAGGAAATCCAACTCCGTTGAAATGCATCCACTGCCGCCTGCAGCTTAAGTTGAGCACTTAATATGTGGTAAAGGGAGCTTAATTGGAAAGGAGATGTAGACACTTTCATTCGCGGCCGGATGTGATTTTAAACAATGTTAACATTAATGCGAGTGTACCATCCATATCCAGCCACGTCTCAGTGAGATTTAATTTTCTCTAGGTGATACATAGTATATTTTAATTCAGATTGAAGTTGGCGCTGAATAACACGAACTTTAGTGCGATTCTGCAGATGAGCGATCTACTTGCAGAAAAATCCAATCATAGTGTCAGGAAATGAATTGAGGATGTGAAGTTCTGTGAAGTTCTGTGATGTTCTTACTAGGGCTGTCAATCAATTAAAAATATTTAATCAGGATTAATCGCATGATTGCCCATAGTTAATCGTGATTGATCGCAAATTAATTGCACATTTTTATCTGTTCAAAATGTACCTTAAAGGGAGATTTTTCAAGTATTTAATACTCTTATCAACATGGGATAGGGAAATTATGCTTGCTTTATGCAAATGTATGTATATTTTATATTGGAAATCAATTAACAACACAAAACAATGACAAATAATGTCCAGAGACCCTCACAGGTACTGCATTTAGCATAATCAATATGCTCAAATCATAACATGGCCAACTCAAGCCCAACAGGCAACAACAGCTGTCAGTGTGTCAGTGTGCTGACTTGATTAAGCCCAAAACTTGGCCCAAAACTGCATGATATTATCATAAAGTGGCCATGTCTGTAAAAGGGAAACTCGTGAGTACCCATAGAACCCATTTTCATTCACATATCTTGACGTCAGAGGTCAAGGGACCCCATTGAAAATGGCCATTAAAGTTTTTCCTCGACAAAATTTAGTGCAAGTTTTGAGCAATATTAAACCTCTTTTGCAAAAAGCTAGTATGGCATGGTTGGTACCAATGGATTCCTTAGGTATTTTTAGTTTCATATACCAGTAAAAGAAATTATTGGCGTTAAAACGAATTTGCATTAACGCGTTATTATCGCGTTAACTTTGACAGTCCTAATAAGAAGTGGATGTAGTCACCGTGACGTTACTCATTGGTTTGTGGACCCTTCTGAAGCCGCGAGTTGGGCATTTTGGCTGTCGCCATCTTGGTTTTTTGCCGTCGTCATCTTGACTTTTTGGAACCACAAGTGACACAAGAGGGTGAAGCTAAGTACAAGCGAACGCTGAATAAGACATTTTTAGGCGACCAAAATGTTATATACATTTTTATGAACTGAAAACACACTGTGAAAGGGTTAAAGTTGTAAGTCGAAAACATGGAAAACACCCAGACCGGACAACACCGTGGCAGCAACCTGTCAATCACAAGGTAGCCATGCCCTAAAGCATACCCTGCTTTACGGTCTATTTGACTCTAAATGGGACCATAATTTACTAAATGAACATCATGCTGTATTGAAGAAGACTTGAAACTAGCGATTGAGACCATAAACTCATGTTTACAATGTTTACTGAGGTAATAAATCAAATGAGAAGTGAAGTTATTTTCTCATAGGCTTTTATACAAACAAATACAATATACAGACTTTTTTTTGCAACCAGAGGAGTCACCCCCTGCTGGCTATTAAAAAGAATGCAAGTTTAAGGCACTTCCACATTGGCTTCACTTTTTAGACCCAGAGTTTGCCCACAGTAGTGTCTGGAAGGGAACCCTCGAGTTGGGGAAACTCTCGCAAAATGGTTAAGGTTAGCCATTGATCGCGAATAGTTAAGGTTAGCCATTGATCATGAATAGTTAAGGTTAGGCATTGATCACGAATAGTTAAGGTTAGGCATTGATGGCGGATAGTTACGATTAGGATAGGTCGTTGGGCAGCAAGCCTTGGTTAAGTCTTTTGTCGTTCTCAGATCAGATTTCGTAATTTGCGGGTTACCTTCTAGATATGACCGTTGCCCACTGGTTCTTTATCAATGGCATATTCTGTCCTATGCAGGATATCTCGGTGGCGTTGCTTTCAGCTGTTCACCTGGGTTCATTCGGTAGTCACACTGCTGCTAGTCATGATGTTGCATATAAATATTATAGCTACTAAAAACATTCTTACCAAATTTAAAAATGGGCCATGCATATTCAACTTAATCCTGTCCTGGAATGACGCCATATAAACAAACCGTGCAATGCAAAAGGCAAATCAGCACGTTTTTGATCTTCTCATTCCGACCCAAAGCAAGACAAAAATTTTAATATTTGTAGTTAAATTAATCAATTCCAAAAAATTGATATTTTGTTTCAGTCTCATGTCTGTAATATTTGCATCACATCTGGCTGTCTTAATTGGCACTGCTTTATCCAATACCAGCTGTTTACATCTTTCTTATCAGCGAGGTTTGCAGCATTTTGTCACATCCTCACAGCCAAATGAATCTGCATATCTAAACAACAACACAAACAGATTTAAGACCTGTCAGCTTAACCAAACTGCTCATCATTTCTCTTAGTTTCTCTAGAGTAAACCAGGTGTCTCTCTTCTATCCTCTTTTTTTCCGTGATCACCACAACACTTTTAATTTCCTGCAAATTTTACGCACCAGTTGTGATTTATTCTCCATTATTCTCTTTTCCTTATATTTAAATTACATTTTTTTTTGTATTTACAGTTTGCCTTTTGGATATGTTACAATATGCATTTGAGGATTTAATTTGTCATCTCTTGTTCTTACATTGTTTCATTCCTTTTTGCCTCAATTTGCTCCAGTATGCAAATTAACATTTTTGGGGGTAATACTCTGGATGCAAAACTTGCTTGCTAGCTCACTGACTCATAGCTGAATATGAGAATTGTATTTTTGGTTTTTAGGCTGTCTGAGGAATTTGAATTTCTCTCCTAGGTGTTTCACTGTATACGTATTGGGATTGTGAACATTCTTAGCTGTGCTTGCAGCATGCTTTTCCCCTAACATTTGGTACATACTGTATATTCATGTTCTTCACAGGATGAACTGTAATACTTTGGTGATCCCTGACTTTTCATTTAGCACCACCTTCAGGTGAAAATTTTAATTTGTATCTCGAGTCACATGACTTGGACTCGAGTCACACGGTCAGCATGCCTCAAGTTTGAAGAATAAGTCAGAAGCACAGTCACAGGAGTCACAAAGCAATTCCCCTGCTGTGGACGGGACCAGCAGCAAAACGTATTTTAGCCACCAAAAAGAAAGGCTCTTCTAAAATAAAATCAATATCAGTTTAAAGTGGCAGTAGGCAGTATATTTTTGGCATCACTGGGCAAAAATTCCATAATAATCTTTCAGCATATTGTAATTCAAGCGTTCTGAGAGAAAACCAGACTTCTGAACCTCCTCATGGCTCTGTTTTCAGGCTTTAAAAAATCTAGCCGTGACGGAAGACTTTGACCAATTACAGGTCTTTTCAGAGAGAGAGCGTTCCTATTGGCTGTGCTCTGGTCATGTGACCGGGGCTTGGCATTCCTTCAAGAAATCTCAACATGGCTGCCGGGTCACAAACTTCCTCATTTCACAGCTAAACCGTGCACTACAAGATGATTCTGAAAACATTTGAGGTGAGAAATAGGCATTAACGTAACATAATGTTGATTAATATTTGATCAGCGCTGCCTAGTTTGACCGTTTGGTCGGAGTTTGCGAGTGATTGACAGCCGGCTCTCATAGACGGCAGCTGGACAGCGGACCTCAGATCAGCTCTTACTGCTTGTTTTCCGGAGGGCACATGATTTTTTTTCAGGTTACCTGTTTCCTGTACTCCTCTCAGGATATAGCGACCGTTTTATAAAAATAACTGTTTTTAATCATATTTGCTTCAATCTCGCCTACTTCAGCTTTAAGTGTACGCTATATTTAAAATATTTTCCGATGGGAAACTGAACTGAAAGTATCTTCATTGATGTTTGTAGGTGAGCCTTTCTTTTAGGTGGCTAAAAAAACGTTTTTCTGCTGCCCCCTGTCCACAGCACTTTATTGCTTTGCTCCAGTGTTGGTACTCTGGCACACTTCCAGTTTGGAGAAATAGACAGCCACCATCTACTGTAGGTAATACACTGACTTTGTTTAAGTACATCATACAACCCCACTTCAAAACACCTGGACTATCCCTTTAAGGATTTTTGGGTACTCCATCAAATCTTTGATTTTGCGTTAGCTCAGTTGGGGGTTTTAGCACACACTGTTCATAAAAGTGCAAATACTGTACAAAGGGAAAAAAAGGGGCTTCCAACAGGCCTGGGGAGAAACGACAAAGAACACTGGAAGGAGCTAAAAGTAAAAAAATTTTAAGCTTGTGATGAGCAGAAATCACACAGAGGAAAAGACAAACATAAGCGGCTGTAATGTAATAGATATGCAAAGCATATAGTGCTCTGTCTCAGTCAGCATTACAGGGACCTAGAAATAAGAAAAGGAGGGATAACAGGGGAAATGACTTCAGCTCTCCTGGGACAGACCACATAATATCAAGACACTACACAGACAGAACTCAATATAATAAACATTAAGTAATAGGAAAACGGTGAGGAGGATTGCGCTATTAATGAAAAACCAGCATCCTCCTCCAGAGTACGTCCCTTGTTCCGCACCCTGCCAATTTGACTCTCCCATCAAGCGTGACAAGCTGCTGGATATATGCTATCAAAGAATTGAACTCATGCGACCTGCTACCCCTAAGGATGAAGTAGCACCCTCACAAGCTCACTTAGAAGCACGAGATAAAGCACAACACGCACCCTTCACGGCAGGACGCACCACAATGCTCCCGCTCCCCACAGCAACGGCCCCGCCGCTGCTTAATCTAATCAGTTCGAATTAACCTTAATACACACTGTGCCCCCGGGCTTTTGACTCTGCTGTATCTCGCTGACACACCTTGTACAACTTCACCACATTCCCCGCCGAATGACTGCCACCGGGTCTAACTTGGGCTGACACACGGGGCTCGAGAAAAGTTCATTTGTAGATAACTTTGACAAAACTCAAATCAGGGATCTCAAGGAACCACCAGAGTATAGAATGAGGAAATATTTTGATTTACAAAAGTATCAAATGATCATTTGGGGAGGATTGTTAATGCTTAGTCCTCATATAGTTATTTTATATATGCTAACAAAAATCAGGCTGAAATTGCATATACAGTATTCTGGCTAGGACTGTCAAAGTTAACGCGATAATAACGCGTTAACGCAAATTGGTTTTAACGACACTAATTTTTTCTCAGTTTCAGTTTTAAAGCTAGAGTGAAGATACTGGCATCATATGAAACTAGGTAACCTAAGAAATCCATTGGTACCAACCATGTCATACCAGCTTGTCGCGAAGGAGGTTAAATAACGCTCCAAACTAAAGCTACATTTTGGCGAGGAAAAACTGGCTTGGCCATTTTGAAAGGGGTCTCTTGACCTCTGACCTCAAGATATCTGAATGTAAAAGGGTTCTATGGGTACCCAAGAGTCTCCCCTTTACAGACATGCCCACTTTATGATAATCCCATGCAGTTTGGGGCAAGTCATAGTTAAGTCAGCATGACAGCTGTTGTTGCCCGTTGGGCTTGAGGGCATATTATGATTTGAGCATATCTTTTTTATGCTAAATGCAGTACCTGTGAGGGTTTCTGGACAATATTTGTCATTGTTTTGTGTTATTAATTGATTTCCAATAATACATATATACATACATTTGCATAAAACAAGCATATTTGCCCACTCCCATGTTGATAAGTGTATTGCATTCTTGACAAATGTCCCCTTTAAGGTACATTTTGAACAGATAAAAAAAATCTGTGATTCATTTTAGATTAATCAGGATTAGTTGTGGACAATAATGCGATTAATTGAGATTAAATATTTTAATCGATTGACAGCCCTAATTCTGGCACAGCTGAAAAAAGCAAATTTGAGTCAAGAGGAGAAAAGTTGGTGGCCTTAAAAAGACGTACAGTATCAACAGCTAAAAGCATCCACCGGCTAGTATACTAGGTACATAATTACGTTATATTACACTCATCTTGCACCAGACTGGACACCCCACTGACCCCAGAGCAGCCTGACATCTTCAGGGCAGAGATTCATCTAATTATCCCTGCCAAAGCACTGCACAGATAGTAGCGGGACGCTGGTCATTTTATACAGTGCCGGGGTCATCGCACTGCATGCTGATGACATATTCATAATGAAATATTCATCTTAGCGCGGTACACAGTGCTCTGTTTAACATTAAAACTTGGCCAGCGGGCTGCCTCTGGTCTTCATCACACTGATGTTGACTGTCTCACAAAATGCTGTTTACCATTTCAAACAGTGCTGCCTGCTGGACTTCTCTTGCTCTACTGAATAAGGAAGAGACACTCCAGACTGAATATACTACAGTGTCACGAGTGCTTGAAAAAAAAGAGAGAAATGTACATGATTTAGCTTCTCTTTTTGTCTGACACTGATTTGCCACGAAATAAGCTATGAATACTTGGCACAAATAACCAGTGACACAGTGGCAAACATACATATAGAATGTTTTTCTTCTTGATATTCTTTTTTGAATCCAATGGACAGCACATGCAGGCCTCTTGAGGTCCTCTTGGACCCTATTTTGTCATTTCCCTGTTGGTCTATCATTCTCATGAGATAATGTTTGTCATGAGATAATGTTTGTGTGGCTTTATCTCATCCGTACAGTGCATACAGTGTCCCTCTATACTGTATATATTTTTAAAATATGTAACAACATTGGTGACATTTTCCACAGCAACACAGATTTGCTTTGATCATTTAGGCAAATGCAGATGTCCACAGTTCCACTGCCATCATCTGGTGTGTAAAAAAAACCCAAAAAACGACACGAGCAGACTACAGCCAACAGCGCGGGACATACCGAAAAAACTAGGCCGACGGACGCTCACTGACGGCCCCAAACTGTCCGACGGCCGACCGTTGGCTTGGTGTGTCAGGGCCTTTAAAGTGAAAATAAATCTTAAAAGCAACACGTTCAAACACGTTGTAAAACTGCATGAAACGTTACGTTTTGAAAACAAAAAATATATTTTTTAGGTTTAGGCAACAAAACCACTTGGTTAAGTTTAGGGGAAAATATCTTGTTTTGGTTTAAAATAACTACGTTTGAAAAGTGAAACTTAACCGCTTTTGCTCCTGTCATAGTTACTACGGTCGCTAGAGGTCTTTGTCGTCTTCTTGTATTCCTTCTTTCTGCGATCGACCATGTGAATAGATGACAAAACCTACTAGTGGGTATAGCAGGGCCCTACCGATCCACATCTATGAGGATTGTTAACACTGATAACGCCCCATTTAATGACCTGATAACAGTCTAATCGGCTGGGATATGATTCAGGATCTAATGTGAAACAATTAATTATCCTAGATTCTTTTTTTACTTTAATTGAAAACTATTTAAAAAAAAATAGTTTAATTGAATTTACATCACAAAATAATAACAATAACATCCTTTAAAGCAAACCATCATCTGAACAATCTTCTTTTAAAAACTGAAGATATGCACAGGCCTCTTGAGGTGCTCTTGTACCCTATTTTGTCATTTCCCTGTTGGTCTATCATTCTCATGAGATGATGTTAGTGTGGCTTTATCTCATCTGCACAGTGTATACAATGTGTCCCTCATTATATATTTTTCAAATATGTAACATGCATGACATTTTCCACAGCAACACAGATTTGCTTTGATCATTTAGGCAAATGCAGATGTCCACAGTTACACTGCCATCAAGTGGCGGGAAAGCAGTAATCTGGTATTTAGGATGTGTGTCACTCCACGTGACTCAATGCATGTCTTGTTCTCTCCACCGGGCATATCATTCTTCCAGTAGACACAGCTGACAAATAATGCCAGGCCTTTAGCTTGAACCTGCATCGAATTGGTTTATGGAAACTGGATAAATATTCCACCAGGATGGAGGAGAAAATATTTTATGAAGATTTGCTTGAACTGTGTTTGTATCTTTATTGTATATTTGGTAATAACAGATAATTTACGAACGTATAAATTGGAATACAGTGGAGGAAGGCTTGAGTATATTTTAAGGAATGAAAGCTGAAATGTTCTGAGTTTTACTGTTAGTGAATTTAAAATCAAAATGTAAATATGTCTATATTTTCATAACATAAATGTGGCCTCAACCTAACATGTTTTGTGTGTGTACTGTCTACAACTCTGTGTTGTGACATTTGACTTAATATATACAGTGATGGATAAACAATGGAGAGAAGATTAATCTGCCATCACACACCCACACCAGTCAGAGGAAGGGAGGGGGACTGATTTTGCCACTGAAACTGAGTTTTGCTGCCATCTCCTGGTAACAAGGTCTCATTACATTACATACAACATAATTGCCACATTTACAGTAACACAACTTACAATAAATCAACTATTTCCCAATGTTTTCAATGATCTGTTCATTCATATCAACTGTTTCAATATAGCTTTTGAGCTGCTGTTGTTGCAGATGTATAGAGGCCCTGTACTATATTTAAGGTAGGGATGCACCGATCTGACTTTTTCAGTCTCGATAGCGATACCTGGGCTTTGGGTATCGGCCGATATAGAGTACCGATCAGATACCAGTGTTTAATTAATAAGCTGTATGCCTCACTGTGTGGAAGTGACTGGGATCATTCTTTTATGCGTAAGGAAACATCAGGCTTGACTTAAACATTCCTTTCCTAACTTTGTAAAACAAAATGTAACAAATAAATATATTGATAACATAACATCAATTTAGTGAATTGTTATTTATTATTAAAATAATAAATCATACACCAACAACTTAGCAAAAAAATCTTCAAAAGTAACTTACAAGTAAATTACAATTCATGTGTAAACCGTTTTAAAGCAGATAAAAACTGGTCAAAACTTAAACAGGAATTAAAATTCTAGTATATAATGTGTATGTTATATAAACATAGAACTGAATAGAATAGATCGGCCCCATTGTCACCGATATCCGATCCAGCTTTTTGAGGCAGTATCGGCCCGATATCCGATCCGGTATCGGTATCGGTGTATCCTTATTTTGAACATTAGGTTTTCATTTATGGCATGCTGTGTGTGTGTGGGCATTTGTAAATAGGAATAGAAAGATCCATCATTTTAGTATTGGGTAAGTTTGTATGTTAAGAAAATTGAAGCATTTAAGAAATGTGTTAATTGACTGCATATTCTGTGAAAACAACATGAATTGTGTTAATGGTATGGTGGTCCACAACAGACAGATGTTGTGCTAATTGTGTTTAGAGTTTTGAAGATGTGACCACATATTGGACGAAAGGATGTTAGCAATTGTAAAACTGTAATACAATTACAAAGGCGTTTAGTTGTACCAAACCATCCATATCCATACTGTTATGCTCTACTTTTGAAAATGAACGCTATTTTACCCCCATGTCACAATTCACTTAAATAGTCCTGTGCTCAGGTGGCTGAAAATAGTTACTATAGAAACACCAGATTGTGTCTGGCTTCATTTTTAGGGTTAGGCCGAGGTAAAGGTTACATTATGAATGCACAAACAACCTTTGCCGAACATCTACGCTCCGTCACCTGTTCATTATCAGCACTTGAATATCCAAATCCAGTTTAAGCTCTCCTCAACTCATCCTCACTACAAACCACAGCACAGCTTCAAACCTTATTATTTTCAGTAGCACTAACAGAAAGGCTCTGAGGCGGTCTACACAAGATCAGTAGCAGAATCGATGTGCAGAAGCTCGAGCCATTGTTTAACTCTGAAGAGCGTTACAGTATGATGCCAAACCTTGCAGCATTGCTACATTGAGCGCTGCGCACATCTTTGATTTAACACTTCTGCTGCCCACAGAATTCAAATGATTTGAACTTTAACCCTTCTCGCTGTGCACTGACCTTGCAAAGTGTGTCCACTGAGATTAAAGCTGACCAAGAGGCTTAAACATAAAGAGAATATCTGAGTTTCTGGAGATATATAAGCCCAAAGTAAGTGTATATTGTTTGTCTCGAGCATAAATGTAACAATGCACTGCAGATAGATCAATGTTTTCAGGCCATTAAATGTGCATTATCGCTCTAAGCTATAAGCATCATAGATGTGGGTCAGTAGGGGCCTACTACGTCCGTCTCTGTCCTTCTTGTCTCGCACCTCAATCCTGACGACTGTGCTACTATAAAGCATAAAGTTGCCGGTTTGAGGGTGGGGTCAGGTTCCGGGTAACACATATTTTTACATGTCAGATGGGCGGATTGGCTCTCATAACTGACCGGTGGGTGCGACTGAACGGCGCATAATTAATGAGCGCATTCAGGAGGACTCGAACTAACTGCAAAGCTGCATTCTTAATCATTCAACCTGTGTTTTTCATTAGATAATGATAAGAACAAATTGTATGTGAAATAAGTTTGACTAAAATGACAGAAATGTTCAATATAATCTGATGACTAAGCAGGACTGAGGTTAAATAGAAAAAAAATGCTGACAAAATTAAGAGAGCAAACATTTTTATCAAAACAAATTACTTTTCGGTGATTAAAATTGGACTAAAACATTTTGAGTTGTCATGGACTAAAACTAGACTAAAACTTTGAAGGATAAAAATACTAAAATGTGACTAAAACTAATAAGCATTTTCGTCTTAAGACTAAGACTAAATCTAAAATAGCTGCCAAAATTAACACTCTTTTCCCAGACCAACTGCCAGCAAGTTCACACCCTTTTATCATTTGTAGACAGTTTAGGAATGCAAAAATCATCAAAAATGATGTTGTTGGCTCCATCCAAATCCACTAGTGGGACTTGGGATTTGTATTCTTATTAGACTCAGTCATATAGCCTTGACCTTTTGCCTCAGATCTTTTCGTAGCGTTTAATGCTGTGTTAAGTTTGCAGAGACAAGTTTGGTAAAGGCTGTTGACAAGCAGGGACGAATCCTGGGGGGGTTCGCTTCGGGGCAGCGTTCATAACTAGGTGGATGATTGTTGTTTTGTGTACATTTGTTGACGTTTAATTGCCTTTAAACCCATGTGGGACACAGAAGGTAATTGGTTTGGATGTAAGGACGAGGGGATGGGGGGAGAAGGCAATTGGAACTGACAACTGAAAATACTGCCCTATTAAAAAATGTTAGCCCAATAATATACGGAGTTAGACAAAATAACAAATACTTCATGAAAGCATCACAGGTGGACCAATACTCCCACAGTTGGCCACAGATGATTTGGCCGTTTTGGGGGCTCTTTCTGTTGTAACATGTAAATCAAAGTGCTGTTTGGCTGCTCTCTTTATATAGTTGATAAATGTTACCAATTTGCATTTAACTTAAGAAGATCCATCTTTGCTGCAGTGTTTAGTACTAGTGATTGTTACTTTACAATTGAAAGCCGTGTCCTTGAGGTTTCAATGTGACATCAAATCCCTGTATATCCACCCGATTAGACTGTTATCAGCTCATTAAATGTGCATTATCCCTCTAAGCTATAAGCATCATAGATGTGGGTCAGTAGGGGGCTACTACGCCTGTTGTAAACTGAAATCGAAACTTAAAAGCAACACATTCTAACTAGGGCTGTCAATCGATTAAAATAGTTATTTGCGATTAATCGCAAATTAATCACACATTTTTTATCTGTTCAAAATGTACCTTAAAGGGAGATTTGTCAAGTATTTCATATTTCATCAACATGGTTTAGTTTAGGGAAAAAGATTGTGGTTTGACTTAAAATAACTACCTTTGAAAAGTGAAACTTAACGCTTGTGAATACAAAAACAGCTTACGCCAACGTTGTTGGTTTCACACGGGATGCGAACCTCAGTCTCCTGGGAGAAAGCGTTCTGTTTGGTGACCCATCCATCACCCACAACCAACACCCAATATGTGGTTTCACGCTGTCTATACTACAGAACCTCATTTCCGCTTTTGCTTCGGTCATAATTACTATGGTTGCTAAAGGTGATTGTCTTCTTTTATTCCTTCTTCCGGTGATCGGCCATGTGAATAGATGACAAAACCTACTAGTGGGTGTAGCAGGGCCCTACTGACCCACATCTATGAGGCTTATAACCACTGATAACGCCCCATTTAATGACATGAAACAATTTATTTTCCTAGATTCTTTTTTAATTTAATTGAAAACAATTAAAGAAAGTGTTTAATTGAATATTTACATCCCAAAATAATAACAATAACATGCTTCAAAGCAAACCATCATCTGAACAATCAGCTATTAAAACTGAAGACATGCACAGCTGGCTGCCATTAAGTCCCACAGCCCACTCAGCGAGATTCATTTACCATATTGGATCGCAACAAGCAAATTAAGAAATGTGATGGAACATTGATGACACCAACGTGAAGTTATCAGTTGAATGAAGATTTCCTTGATAACGTGTTTTTCCAGCACAAATTAAGATAGTAATCATGACACTTTTTTGCAAATGTTTTCTGTGTTCATTTCGTTCTCTGTTGTGAGCAATGTTAAGAAAAAGACGGCTTGCACTCTTAATGCAGAAATAACTCTATTCAATGCCTCTGTGCACCAAAACAGCCTGCTTCAATAACACTTTCTCTCCATTCTGCAGTAAGAACTCTAACTCTACTTCTTATAATTAGTAACTCTAGAAATATACCCTGCACCAATATGCAATGATTTATTGGACAGGCAGCTTTAGGTTTCTGTGAATCGTGTTGACGTGCCATTATGCTATACTGTATAGGTGTCTGGCTATGTGCGATGCTGCTGACACTGAGCTGAACCTAATTAACATGCTGTTGCACAAACTAATTCTGCCGACTCTGGTCCAAGAAAAGTGACCACGAGGTCTTTGTCAAGGCGCAGTAAAAAACAAAACAAAAAACAAAGCATTAAAGGTACCTACCAACATATTCTCACTCCCAATTTGTCAAATACCATCAATTGGTTAGTACCCCTCGGCATTGGAGACCGATGCACGGGGTACCCCTCTTGCCTTACTTTTGAACAGACCAGGAATGGTTTGTCAATATACGCTCATCAGATGCATAGTGTCCTTTCAAAATAAACTTCCATTTTCACAGGAAGTTAGGTTTAGGGGACACAACCACTTAGTTAATGTTAAAAAAAATGGTCGTGGTTGACGTTAACTTCACTGACTAATGACTTACGTGACTAGTGACTCGGATGACAAATGACGTACGTGAATCACAGAACTGATGATAACGTGTCATGTGACTAAAGACTCACATGACTCACGGGACTGACGATACTAACGACTGACATGACTCACGATACTAACGACTCACATGACTCACAGGACTGATGATACTAACGACTCACGTGACTCACGTGACTGATGATACTAACGACTCACACGACTCACTGGACTGACGATACTAACGACTCACGTGACTCACGGGACTGATGATACTAACGACTCACGTGACTCACGGGACTGATGATACTAATGCCTGACATGACTCACGATACTAACGACTCACATGACTCACAGGACTTATGATACTAACGACTCACGTGACTCACGGGACTGATGATACTAACGACTCACACGACTAGCGACACTCATGTGACTCACGGGACTGACAATACTCACGTGACTGACAATACTAATGACTCAGGTTACTGATGATACTAACGACTTACGTGACTAATGACTCACGGGACTGACGATACCGAAGAGTCGTGTGACTAACGGCTGACGATACTAATGACTCACATGACTAGCGACTCACGTGACTCGCTGGACTGACGATACTAACGACTCACGTGACTATCGACTCACGTGACTGACGGTACCAACGAATCATGTGACTCACGGTGCCGACGATACCGAAGAGTCGTGTGACTAACAACTGACATGATAAAATAAGTCAACATTACCTTTAGTTTCACACGGGACGTGAACACCAGTCTCCTGGTTGAAAGTCCTGTGTTTGTTTGACAGATCCACCACCCCTCTCAACCACCCTGAACGGACTCTCACGCTATTAATACTACGTTACTTGCTCCGACCATCCAATAACGCCTTAGGTGGGTTTACATTGGAGTTAGTTGAAAGCCTGGTTCGTCACATACGGTCGCTAAAGGGTGCCTCTGTGCGTTGCTTTCCGATGCCGAGTGGCGCTACCCGATTGCCGGTATTTGACGAGTTTGGGGTGAGACTGGGTTGTACATACATACAGAGGTTAGAGAACAAGTGTTCACAATCAGAAATATAATATAATAATATTGGAAAGACCCTTCCTTAAATCCACCTGTGCACAAATAACTTCCATTTAGATAAAAAAAAACACTTAAAAACCTACAAGCAGCTGATGACAACATCTATCAATACCCAGGAAAGTCTTTACATTCCCTTTTATTCATGTTTGAGAGGCTTGAGTCTGGCATAATGTGCCTTTGGCGACAAAGAACATAATAAAAAGCTATTTATCTCACAAGCAATTGGCTTGCTCAGTTCAACTTCAATGTCATTGTTTAATGTATGACTATCTATACACACACCCAATCAAAGTAATTTGCATGGAGGGATATGATTTGAAGGAGTACACGTGAGTGGCTCTTCACATGGCCGTTGCAGTTGACTAAATGGTGTTCCTGTTTTCCTGCAGAATGATGTCATACATTTAGCTATCATTAGGTTATAAAGGTTGGAAAGACAGGCTCATTTGCAGGTGGTTAGTGATTATTTTATCTTTAGCCACCAAATCTTTTTCCTCATTCTTAATTATACCATCTTCAAAGAATATGGCCAAGATAAACCAACATTTACTTAGTTCATGTGAGCTTACAATACATGTTTAAGCACATTCAAATACAGGGGTAATCATGATTGGTGGTCGTGCATGTTATAGTGTACACTGTACAGCCTCACCATGCTTCGTAAACAGTGCTCTCTTTTTTCTTTTCCAGGTCACGAGCCATTTGACAAACTGTGACATTTTCATGTCTTTGTGCTCGTTCATATCACAACTGCCTATAAATCCCAAACTCTGTTACCCAGCCTACTGTAAACAGGCAGCATTTGAGGGGAAGAGATGCTATTGTGCCATCTCAGCATTTACCAAAGGACAGTGCTACCCTTAGGTCTTATACTTTAATGTCATACTGTAAGTTAGTGTCTCGGGAGTAAAGAAAAATGCTCCTGCTGTTATCTCGATAAAAAAAAAAAATGATACCAACCTTTATCTTTTGTGTCATGATGGTTTCTTTATATGACATTTTCAATGCCGCAATTTCCTTAATTGTATTTCACCATTATTCGCATGGATGTAACAGTGCAAATGAAGAAGAACAGCTTCAAAATCTCATTGTCATTGCTTTCTTAAATTAACTATTTAAACGTATAAGACAGATTACTGTATCTATTGAAGATTGTTTCTTTAAAATTGCGAGTGTGGGCTGGTACTGCTGATAAACATGTCCCGTTAATTTATGGTGGGGCTGTCGAATGGCTTTTAAGGGTTGTAAATATCAGGCTGGTATCATTTTGGAGACAGCTTCATAGTGCAGGTGAAGAAAAAGGGCAAGAAGACAGGAAGACCTCCTTTGTGGAGATGAAGATTTCCAAGTTAGTCCAGTCATTAGGTTCAGATTCTAACTGGTTTTGCTTTGCTATTGTAATTGAGCTCATATTGTCTGCCCAGAAGCCTAGAATGAAAAATATTCTATTAATATCTAATCATGCTGGAGACTAAAGTGGGATACCACACCACTGTTTTACTTGAAGCCACAACCACTGTGTTAGTGTTGTGCAGTTGTGTATTGTCAGTGCAAGCAGGAGTTGTTAGCCTCATGTAGTTAAAATGTGTATTTTTCAACAAAAAAAAAGAGCCGAAAATGCATCTTTAAAAAGTGCAATTTGTAAGATCTGGCCACATGCTACAAAGAAGTGGGGGGGAGCCTTCACCCATTGGGCGACTTTCGGGTCTGAAAAGTGAAGTCAATGTGGAAGTGCCTTAAACTTGCATTCTTTCTAACAGCCAGCAGGGGGCGACTCCTCTGGTTGCAAAAATAAGTCTGATTGGATAGAAGTCTACGAGAAAATGACCCTACTTCTCACTTGATTTATGACCTCAGTAAACTTTGTAAAACATGAGTTTATGGTCTCAATCGCAAGTTTCATGTGTTTTTCAATACGGCATGATGTTCATTGCGTAAATTATGGTTCCATTTAGAGTAAAATAGATGATAAAGCAGGGTTTGTTTTAGGGCTGGCTACCTCGTGATTGACAGGTCGCTACCACAGCGTTTTGTCTGGTCTGGAAGTTGTCCATGTTTTTGTCTTTTCCCTTTCAACCCTTTCACAGTGTGTTTTCAGTTCTTGAAAGTTAATTTAACATTTTGGTCGCCTAAAAATGTCTTATTCAGCGTTCAGTTGTACTTAGCTCCACCCTCTCGTGTCACTTCTGGTTGCAAAATCCAAGATGGCGACGGCCAAAATGCCGAACTCGAGGCTTCAAAACAGCAGTCCACAAACCAATGGGTGACGTCACAGTGACTATGCCCACTTCTTATATAAACTACGATTTCACCTCTAAACTGGGTTCATGCAACCGATTACCGGACATTTTACAAGAAAATATGATGGTCAAAATACGAAGAGCACTTACTTCCATCTTTAACATTGGACGGCGGTGTGTCTGGCCTCTCCGGTCAGGCGTTCCCTGCGGGGCCACAGTAGGTATCTGCAACACAATACATAGACGTTGACATAACGTCAACACTATAACCTCTTCTGTTATGTTAATTTTTTTAATGTTTTAAACTAAAAGTCTAGCCAGATCTTACACATTTCACCTTTAAATTAAATGCATCAAACATCCAAAAAAGATAAATCTATTTGCTGAACACAGGTGTCCCTGTTGCCACATAAACTGCAGAAAAAAACCCCTCAGTGAATTTTATGTCCAAACTGTGTTTCCTCAGCATAGCCAGTTTTATTATTTGTGTGTAAGGATGAACCTCAGCACCACTAAATGACTGATGTGTAATAAAAGCCCATTATTGGTCAGACCCTGATATAAACAGAGCTGGAGACAGTAGAGTAGCCCTTAATGAGGGGCAGCAAAGCATAAATTCCTTTCACGGTCAAACAAGTGCTGAAATCAGTTTGTTGAAAAACTTAAGCAAAGTGTCATCTGGAGGGGACTAAAACTGCACTGCGAGTGATAGGAAGACACACATGACTACAAATGACAGCGAGAGATTAACCAAAGCACCACATTTTATGGCCAACTCCCTTACTGGTACACACTTGAGTTAACAGAGGATACTGCCCTGCTGGGGTCTCATTCCAAGCAGCATAAGCAAAACAGAGGCTTCTTCAGGCTCGCTCAAATATCTCTGCTCTCCCAGGCTTCGGCTTCTTTCTCTTCCAATTGTCTTGCGTACAATTGTCTTGTATGAGCTTGTGCGCTGAGAGCAACTCCCACTATCAGCTCTGAATTAATTTTCATAGAAAGACTGTGGGGGTGTGTGTGTGGGGGGGGGGGACACACCTAAAAAGGAAATTGCAATGGTGTGTAGTAAATATTTTTCATAATGAGATTGGAAATTTAAAAAAAGCAAGAGTGACTCATAGTGTTTCTATTTTAACAATACAGGTATATAGTTTAGTTTCCCAACTAACTAGGTTCCCAACCTAGGGGTTGAGCCCCTGGAAAGGGTCACAAGATGAATCGTGAGGAGTTGTGAGATGAATAAAGGGTAACTTCTGTTATTTCAACCTGGATCCTATTTTCCCATGTTTGTGTGTCTAACTGACCGATAAGAATGACAATTTCTGAAATTGGTCCAGTATTGAGGGAGAGTGCAGTAGATGGCAGCTGCTCAGGAGCTGCAATGTAATCCTATTGGGGCAAGCTGACACCGTCATTTGCGTCCACTAAAAGTGCTTGTTTTTGCCATGACAGGCTCAGAATGATATTATAAGTGTCTGACATTATGGAAAGAGTCTCGCTCAGGGAGAAGTCTGAAATCTCGCTCGAGGTAGAAGAAAACAGTGGAATAGTGGAATACATCCATGGTGGAAACGCGAGTGCCAAGAGGGAAGAGTTTGTTGTGTTGGAGTACACAAAGCGTAGCTTAGTGTTATCTAATAGATTTTCAATGTCATGGCTGAATATTTAGATGATTTCAACAATGTGGGTGACATCTTTGTATTTATTTGAGCCAGAGTATACGGATATTCCGATCTCATAACAAGACTTCTCCTCGATTTGGACACAATGACAAACAGACCAGATCAAGCAAAAGGTAAGACAAATTGTTTATTTCTCTGTAGGGTCCTTTCTATAATGTTGACATTTATAATAACAATCTGAGCCTGTCAGTGGAAAAACAAGAACTAACGTTTCCTTGACACTGCTCACTTGCCCTCGCAGCTCGTTTCACAGCTGCCGGTTACAGCGTTATCCCTCAATACTGGACCAATTTCAGAAATTGTTGTCCCTATTAGTCACACGAACACATGGGAAAATAGAGTCCAGGTTGAAAAATACCAAAGTTACCCTTTATTGTAGAGAAAAGATGGAAAACAAAGTCTTCCTTCACACATTTGTATTAAATTTTTGAAAAATGTCTCTGATCTTTGCTTCTTTTGTGATGTATTGGATGATTTGACCTCTTTGAGCCTTGGACAGTTATTTAAATTAATCCATCTGAAAGGTTTCGGGAACTGCTTGGTGGAACCGCTAACAACCCATAGACATCTAAAGCCTGTGACAAGAGACCCCAATTAGACACAGCTTTTTTGTAAGGGCTCACAAGCCAAAAAGATTGGAAACCACTAGTTTCATCTTTAACAATGTGTTGTATTTTACATGCTCATATGTCTTTTTTATATGTAAAATCTTAATCCGACTAGTAACTATAGCTGTCAAAATATAGTGGAGTAGAAAAAGAGGTGGAAAGAGTACTAGAATATTGTACTATGTAAAAGTAATGTTACTTTAAACACATTTTACTCAAGTAGAAGTACTCTACTTGTGTAAAAAAGTACTTAAGTAAAAGTAAAACGTAGGTCAGTTAAAATGTACTCTGAGTAAACGTTACTTCGTTACATTTTAAATGTCATCTTATGCACAAGTGGAACAACATCAGCAACATGACCCCTTAAATTATGTCCAAACCAACAGACGAGCACTCTGCAGTCTGTGCATACAACCGCTTATCAATTATAAATACACAACAGCCTTCCTCAGTGTAGTCTCACAAGAATTAACCAGGAAAGAGACAAAACTCAAGATAATTAAACAAAAATGATCTACAATGAATAAAACAAGCTATGGACACCATGGTGCCTGAAGCTTCTTTTAGAATTAATGGTAGAATAAAGCATCACCAAAACGGACAACGTGGACATGTATAAACAATATAAACTCCACAGCAGCTGCAGCCACTGACACACACACATTATGTGTGTGCATGTAATGGAGATACTCAAGTGCAAGTACAAATACCTAAAAATTGCACTTAAGTGCAGAAGTAAACGTACTAAGTTACTCTCCACCTCCATTTCTCAAGACTACCCGAGCTGAATGACATAACACAAAAAGAAGGGTAGGAAGAAAAACAATATGATTACATCATATATTGTGATTCTTAAAAACACCAATAGTTATCATTAGGGCTGTCAAAGTTAACGCAATGATAATGCATTAACATAAATTTGTTTTAACGTCACTAATTTCTTTAACGCATTAACGCAACTTGCAATTTTTAGGTTGTAGAGGGCTCAGTTTTAAAGCTAGAAGATACTGGCATCATATGAAACTAGAAAACCTAAGGAATCCATTGGTACCAACCATGACATACTAGCTTGTCATAAATAAGGCTAAATAACGCTCTGAACTTACGCTAGATTTTGGCAAGGAAAAACTGGCATGGCCATTTTCAAAGGGGTCCCTTGACCTCTTACCACAAGATATGTGAATGAAAATGGGTTCTATGGGTACCCACGAGTCTCCCCTTTACAGACATGCCCACTTTATGATAATCACATGCAGTTTGGGGCAAGTCATAGTCAAGTCAGCACACTGACACACTGACAGCTGTTGTTGCCTGTTGGGCTTGAGTTTGCCATGTTGTGATTTCAGCATATATATTTTTTTTGTATGCAAAATTCTACCTGTGAGGGTTTCTGGACAATATTTGTCATTGTTTTGTGTTGCTAATTGATTTCCAATAATAAATATATACATATATTTGCATAAAACAAGCATTTTTGCCCACTCCCATGTTGATATGAGCATAAATACTAGACAAATCTCCCTTTAAGGTACATTTTGAATTGATAAAAAAGTGATTCATTTGTGATTAATCCCAATTAATCATGGACAATCATGCGATTAATCGCGATTCAATATTTGTATCGATTGACAGCCCTAATCTTATATCATGGCAGTTTGTGGAGAACGACATGTCATGATAGCGACTAAATCGAAACAAGTTTTCCTCCTGTCTAAGAGGATCTGATTCTTAGTATATGTTACAGTACTTGTACAGACAGAAAAATAGAATATGTTGAAAATGTTGGCAGCGTGGCAGCCGACACAGTGAAAAATAGTCATTAAAAGTGTTTGAATGCTGTGTGAAGATTATTAACTTGCCTCAATATTTAAGGGAATAATATGTAATGAGAAGTTTGGTTCTTTTTTTTATGACATTTTGACAACATGTTTATATCATCACATGCATACCTATTTTTAAAAATCATAAGAATTCATAAATATTGCAATCACATAGACTGATGACAGAAAAATACTGCCACCTCTGTACACCCTTTGTGTCTGCACTGCTGAAGGGAATCATTTGAGTGCAAAAGTTGATGCCGAATAATAATGCCTGCATTCTGATGTCTTTTATCAGTACTTATGTTAGTATAAAGCAATTTGTTCAAGTTATTTGTTTACACTGTCATGCCACTTCTTTTTCTTGGTTAAGGCATCTTTCACGTTCTTGATGAACACTGAGCAAACAGAACATCAAAAAATTACAGAGCGGCATTAACACTGACTAACACAGCATGGCGAAAAATGGGAGAAAGAATTGCCTCTCAGCACTTTCACAGCCCTAGGAGATTTAAATAATAAAAAGCACTGGGCCTCTGAACAAACAGGATAATTATGGCCTACAGTCTTCCTGTCGCTCGTCTGGCACGGCCAAGCGGAAAGAAACATGTTATTACCACTCAAAGGTTCTGCAAGGAGAATTAGGAGAAATAAATGTTTCATGTAGAAGGATGGCTTCACGGCGAATCCCTCTGACCAAATCAACAGCCACATTTGACTGCTTTCATGTATTTTAGCAGTGACAAAAATCGCACTGTATGGCGCACACATGCACATTAAAGAACATTTGAAATATTTAAATAAAATCCTCCATTTAGTTTGATTAATCACGTCCTTACAGTACAACAAATACTAATGCTCCAGTATGATTAATGTTTGCCTTTGTTACCTCACCTTAGTCAATTCAACGCTATCATCAACACACTTTGTGCGTCAGAAAACACACCAAGCGGAGGATTCAAAAGGACTTCCACTGATCAGTTTAGCTAATTAGATCTTTGTTATAAAATAACTGGCTCTGTCAGGTCTTCTCAGAGCACAGGGACTCGGACCTTTCTGTCTGGTCTGCTCTGTCTCGCTCCAACATGTGTGCAGCTGCCAGCAGTACTGTTCAGTGGAACAGATGGTGTTGTAATGAAAAGAGCTTGTCTCCATTAGCTGCCCTGCCTTTCTGTAACACAGTCATTCAAGGCAGCCGTCGCTTTCATATTGCCACACTTTTCAAAACCTAACGATGGCAGCGCAACGCTATATGACCTTTATGTCTGACGCTACACCGCTTTGCCACATACGAAATGCAACGCTTCGCCACGGATCTGATCCTTCCTTCTTTCCTCATTCTTCACAATTTCAAAGACTGCAACTGCACAGAAAAAATCTTTGTGTTGATTTGTTTATGATTTCAGCATTTAAACCTTGACATTTGCTATGTGAATTAAGAGAATTATCTTATTCCAGTATGATTTCAAAGGGTCTTATTGGCATGGAAACATATATTTACAAAACAACTGTGAACTAAAAACAAAAAATCTTTTCCTCTCCCTAGGTTCCATGGTGGTGGATCCATCTCTTCATATATGTTTCACATTATATGTATCATTTTTATGTTTCATTCATTTTTTGTCATACGGATTGTCTATGTTGTATTTTCATTATGTTGTTACTCTGTACACACAACATCTATTGCACGTCTGTTCATCCTGGAAGGGGGATCCCTCCTTTGAGGCTCTTCCTGAGGTTACTTCCATTTTGTGGTGGTGGTCGAGCGAGCTATTGAGTGAATGAAGAGAGGGAGCGGTGTTAGTGAGAACAAAGCAGTGAATCAGAGAAATAAAACATTATTTTCTGATTTGTTTCACGGCGGTTACGTTCTAAAGCACAAATAAACACACCCACACCTCCACACAACCCTGCAGGAAGGTGTTGCATTGCTGGATTTTGAATGAATGCAGCTAAAGGGGAACCTGTCCTTCGGTATCAGGCGACCAGCGGTATTTGATGGACTGAATTGGCTGAACGGGTTGCACACCCTGCTATTGGCTGTGGGTTACACCCACGTGGGGCCCAAAGGCTCTTTGCTGACACCCAGAAACATCCTGAACACAGCAAAATAAGAAGAAAAGAGAAAATACAGGCTGAAGGTCTCTGTATATACAGACACTGCCACACACTTCTACTGGGTCATAAGTGATGATTGAGAGGGTTTATTATTGTATCAGTCTATACATTGTTTTTTTAGGAAAATGTTGCATATTACACCTTTAACTTTCATGAACTGAAAACACAATGTTTAAAGTTCTAAGAAAAAAAAAATGGACAACTCCCAGACCGGACAAAGCCATGGTAGCGACCTGTCAATCACAAGGTAGCCACGCCCTAAAGCACACCCTGCTTTATTGTCTATTTGACTCTAAATGGGACCATAATTTACTAAATGAACATCATGCTGTATTGAAGAAGACTTGAAACTAGCAATTGAAACCATAACTCATGTTGGCTTTACTTTTCAGAACCGGAGGTTGCCGCCTGCTTAATATTACGGTATTACAAAAGATGTAAATGTGCTGGCCAAAATAGATTTATTTTTAAGTAATAGATTTAAACAGTGTTTGGGTTTAGAGTCACAGAGAATGTCACATACTTAAGAGACACTGAGAAAACCTGATGTTTGTAATGAGGTTTTATGATCATCCGAAGGACTTTCAGTCCTTTACATTTAAGTGACAAGGCTGTGCACAGAGACATTACGTCTGGCCTCTATACTTTAAATTTAATGAGAGCTGCATGCTCTAATTCAAATGTCATATTCTTGCATGCCAAGTTTACATCTTCTTTTCATATTTAGCTGGGGTAATGCAGGAAGACCTTTCAGTCAAAAAAGCCACCTTCCACCACACTTTGTGTATTAATTATGAATATGCTTTCAGGGCAAGGCCATCCAGATGTCTTGTGGCAATTGGAAAACCTTTTTGCTTCCTCGCTTATTTTTGAATTCAGATCGGGGGAAATCCCCAATGAAGCTCGGGAGGCCGTTTCCACAGTCCAATTAGCATCTTAAGCAATTAGAGTGGCGAAGAAGCCCATGGTAATTTTCGGTCCAGGCAATTTGAACCTAGGGTTGCAGCATACTGTGCAGTGTAATGCCTGCATCGAGACCGCAAACATGCAGCCAAAAACACAGCAATCCCATTTGTGCTGAAGAAGAGAACTACTGAAAAATAATATTTATGCTTCTTTATAAAGCTTACTTTATAAAGCCAAATATGTGAGATGAAGCAAATGGCATACAGTGGTGTGTCAACAATCCTGTATTCGCCATCTTGTTTGCCACGATTTTAGTGCTCATTGTGTATTAACAGCTTTGTCATTTTCTTTGACATTGTATTCAAAGCATAATGAGGTTTAAAGTGTATACTTCGCCTTCCCATCAAATCACACCCTGCAAATAAGACTATATTAAATTGTGTGTACTGTATGCAATGTGCACTTAAAACGATGCAACAGAAAAAAAAAGACAAAAGCAACCCACACTTACACATTTCATAGCAATACTCAAAAGCTCAACATATTGCACATTTTCATTTATGTTGGAAGTTTCAGCAGCACAGTGCTGAAAAAACAACTACAAGAGGCTGTTTAAAGTGGCAGTAGGCAGAATGTTTTTGGCATCATTGGGCAAAAATCCCACAATAACCTTTCAGCATATTGTAATTCAAGTGTTCTGAGAGATACCTAGACTTCTGCACCTCCTCATGGCTCTGTTTTCAGGCTTCAAAAAATCTATTTTTCGATGGGAGACTTGAAACTTGATCAGAAAGCGTTCCTATTGGCTGTTCATTCAACGGAGGCGGCTGTCAATCGATCGCGAACTCCAATCAAAAGGTCAAACTTGGCAGCGCTGATCAAATATGAATTAATATTCTGTCATTGTAATGGCTATTTCTCACGTAAAATGTTTTCAGGAACATCTTTTAGTGTACTGTTTAGTTGTAAAATGAGAACGTTTGCCCCGGCTGGTGGGCGGTGCTTGGTATTTCCTCAACTGATCTCAACGTGGCGGCCAGTTCACAAATGTTCTCATTTTACAGCTAAACAGTACCCGAAAACATGTTTCCTTTTTACAGTAACATAATCTTGATTCATATTTGATCAGCGTGCCTAGTTTGACCGTTTGATCGGAGTTTGCGAGTGATTGACAGCTGCCCAGCGGCAAGGCTCCAGCTCGGCTCTGATTGGTTGTGTTCCTCCAGTTTGTGAAATCTTGCAGATGTCATTAGGAGCCCCGGAGGACACAGAGACACATGTTTTGTTTTTTTTCAGATTATCTGTCTCATGCACTACTGTCAGGATATAGGGACCGTTTCATAAAAATAACTTTTTTTTTTAATTATATCTGCTCCAATCTTGCCCACTGCTGCTTTAAGTAAAAAGAAAGAGGGCGTTTTTACTTATATATATATAATGGTTACCTATATCTGCAATGAATGTCTGCATTACACAGTGACACTGAATGCAGAATGAAGTGCTTAATGAGATATGCACTCAAGCATCCACCCAACTCTACAGTCATAAGAGGGATAGATTTCAGTAATGATAATCTCTGAATAATTATAACTTTCCTCATGCACTGCAATCTAAAAATTTCATGTCGTTTCAAGATACTGTAATTACTTTTTTTGATAGCCTTCCAGTGGCACACAAATAGTCCGTAGCAAAGCAAACCGAAGACATGTTGTAACTAAATGGGTATTTTTTTGTTGTTTTGATTCAACAAGCAACAACATGACAGAAACACAGATTTCACAAAACCAAGATAGGTACGTGTGAATCGCAGCACTTTTCTTTAACAGAGCAGATAACACTTGATAAATGACCTAGCTGCTACTACAACAACACTGTGTTTTCTTAACCAGCTTCAGAGGCCTTGTTAAAATGCCGCTACAGCACCCGTGTGTTAAGCCTAAGGTCATTTGCCACCTAAAATCAGCAGCCTTCTAAGTAACAACTTTCATCGTCATCAGCACTGCCTCGATGTTTAAATCCAATGCTTTAAGGCCAGAGAGAAGGCACGAGAAGATCTTTAATTCTGCTGCACACAAAGGATACGAGACATCCACTCTGATATCCACTCTGATCAACTGAGGCCAGCCTGGTCTCCTTAAAATTACATTCCAAATCAACGAAACTGCATTGTCAATTACGTTTCGAGGAAAATATATTTTTTCCCCGGATTGCGTTTGTTTTTGACATATCACAAATATGTTTCTAATCAAAGTCCGCGGAAGTCTGCGTAGAGAGGAGGTTGGGGTGGATTGGTGGGTCAAACAAACACGGGACTTTCACCCAGGAGCGCGTTGTTCGTGTCCCGTTTCAACCCGATCTCATGGGAGGGCATATAAATAGCACAACATTGCAGGGATATTCAGCGTGTCATGAGAACGCATTATAGCCTTTTTGCATGTCATTTGTATACACCGCTTTTCACTTGTAATTTTTAAGCCACGCAACAAAATGATGGTAAATGCAGCAGTTCGGTTTAGGCCAGTGCTTGAAGTGAAAAATAAAAAAAAAAAAATTATATTGTGTCAGTCATAATCATCTGTGATTTTATTGCTATATTATTATAATACTTGAGCTATGCATCTTTAATGGTAGGCTTATAATACTCCAACTTAAGCATTATAGGGTTACGGTGGTATGTTGGTAAATTTACTGATAGTGTTAATAGTTAAAGTGTTTTCCTGTGTTATTTGTAGCCTATAGTATAGTAACTCTTTGTAATATATTATAGGATGCCTATAGCCTGGAATCAACAGCAGCCAGCCAGACAGGCAAGCATGCAAAGCTGAGGTGTGTGTGTGAGTTATTCATTCAGGTTTTAGGAGCAGTGTCCCACACAGGATGTTCCTACATATTATGCAGCAGGATAAAGAGACACATTCTGAATTTCTACAGTGAATAAAAGATTCAAGGAGATATTGTGGATCCCACCAAGAAAATTTGAAGGTTTTTGACCTAAAACTATGCAATTTCACATCATTTTGGACCATTATTATTAATAATTAAATTATTTTTTATTATTTATCACAGCCTTCGTCTGAACATTTAATTCTTCTGGAAATGTTTGCCATGTAAAATTCATATTCTAATATTCTATCAATCCAAAGAGCAGATTCAGAAAACTTTTAAATATGTTTCATTAATTATATTTATTCACAAATAAAAATCACCATTAAAAATCTCCCAGAGAACCTGATATGGAGAGGGCAGAAAAGAGTACTGGGAGCTTGTGAGAAGTACCAGTACGCATGAAAAACGGTACGCCAAGGAGTAAAATGTAGATGTATGTAGGTGAGTACCGGCCCACTTTGAGCACTGGTTTAGGCAACAAAATCACTTAGTTAGGTTTAGGAAAAACTCATGGTTAGGCTTAAAATAAGTACGTAAAATAAGTAAAATGTCTACGGAAACAACGTAACAGAAGTACGGAAAAGAAGACACAAACGTCACTAACCTTACTTCAAAATAACTCAACAACACTTTAAGACACAAACACCGGTTCACTGTTTGAAAGTCCTGTTTTTTGGACCTATCCATGAGTCTTCCTCACTTTATATTATACGTCACTAGCTCTGAGCGTAGCATGTTTACGCGGAGGCATTTACACTGCAGTCAATACAGACTACATGATGTACAAATGACACGCCAAAAGCAAGAACGGCGTTCTTATTGCACGCAAAATTACTTGCAAATCACCGTGTCATTCATACGCTATTTAGCGCGACTGGGCTGGCCTGTGTGTGACCAAAAGTCAATGCTTATTTATTTTAATTTACATCCATAACTTAAATAACGTAACAAACATACTTATCTTAAGCCAAACCATGATGTTTTACTAAACCTATTTGAGTAGTTTTATCCATTTCCTGAATATAACCAAGTCATTTTGTTGCGTTTTTGTTTCCTTAACCACGTTTAAAACTGAGACTGTAATCCGGGAGAAAAAGTTCCCCTCGAAAACGCAATTGAGAATGCAGTTAAGTTGTATGGGAACGTAATTTTGTAGGAGACAGGGTTGCCGAGGCATCACTGGCCCAGAGACACTGGTTGGAGTATGTTGTCTCTATGTGCCCTATTTAATGCCAATTTAAAGGATTCCTCCTGGATCTGTAAGTGGCTTACATAAAGGACTAGGACCGCTCTGTGCCAAGACTCTCCTGAAGCAGTGACAGCATTTCGCCACCAAATGCTACACTGTATCCGGAGGTGTTCCATATGCCACAAAGGTATTTCACATCTCCACACCCAATTACAAGGACACATAAATGCAAGGCATGGAATGTTCCGCTCAGTCCCTTGTCGCTATAAGCCTTTTTTTTTTGCCCAGATTATGCTCTTTATGCAGAGGCCTGCACAATCACATGCAACACACATGAGAGACAGCCACAGTGGACATAACGGTGGGAAGCAACTTAATCATTTCTTTTACTTACAAAGGCTACAGGGGGATATCTATGAGGTCGTTTGATTGGTTAGCTTCTTAAAATCAGGATTAATGGAGATCATGCACTGGAAATGTATGCTATATCATAGCCGAGAGCTCTGGAGAGAGCGTTAGACACTGCTTGAAATCCATAACTACAGCACAGGTTGAAACGCACATGGTTGAAACGTCCTTCCAAGAATTCTTAAGAGACAGACTAATCCTTAACAGAAACATTTGTGCAATTAAATATTTGGCTCGCATACTCTGCTTTCCCTTGCCACTTTGCACTCGGTGAACATTCTCAAACGCAGGACTCGCTCATGGAAAACAATCTGTACACCTTTTAGATGACTTAGAATACTGACTCAAATCCAAGCATTACAAACTGTAAGTTCTAATATATATCTTATAAAATGTATTGTTAAGCTGCCATACATTGTACTGGTCTTTGTGTGAAATCAATAGGAGTGTCACGACTCTCCAAATCCAAGATTAAATTTTCCATTTAAACATGCCATTGTTAGGCTATGGAGTCTTGTTTCGTAAAGATCAACAGATCATTGGTTTTATGCCTTGACAACTGTCATTTACACTTTCAAATTCTTCTTTAAAAAGAGAACTGAACTCCCCTTTTTTATTTAGAAAGTGTTTAAAAAATTAGACCACAACAGTCTACGATATAAAAAGCTGCATCTTTTCAATATCACTATCTGTGTGACCCACCTCAGTACATAATCATTACAAAAACAAAACATAAATCCTTCTGCATCTGCTGTAATCTACAAAAATATGTTTTTGTTGTCATTTACAGTCATGCCCGTTTCTCTCTCTTTTTTTTCACTCTTCTCTGATCACTGTGTCACCGAGGGCAGAGCTAGTCCCACTAGCTTGTTGCTCTCGCTACCAATATCAGCTGCTCTGATTCAACAATGTTGAGCAGAATAAACGTGCATGCAGGCTGAAATTCACCCGTGGTGTTGTTCTGTCGGGAGATGCGGTGACTTAAAGCTGCAGTGGGTAGAAATGGAGCAAATATGGTGGTGTATGGATACCGGTGTCTTCCGGTGCTCCTAATGGCATCTGCAAGATTTCACAGACTGGAGGAAAACAACTAATCAGAGCCGAGCTGGAGCCTGCCATCTCTGAGCAGCTGTCAATCACTCAAGAAATCCAATCAAACGGTCAAACTAGGCAGCGCTGATCAAATATGAATCAAGATTCTGTTACTGTAATGCATATTTTTCCCCTCAAATGTGTTCAGAAACATTTTATAGTGTACTGTTTAGCTGTAAAATGAGAAAGTTTGTGACCCGGCAGCCATGTTGAGATCAGTTGAGGAAATACCAAGCACCGCCCACCAGCCGGAGCACAGCAAATACGAACGCTCAATAGGAATGCTCTCTCTCTCTGAAATGACCTGTAATTGGTCAAAGTCTCCCGTCACGGAATGTTTTTTTTAAAGCCTGAAAACAGAGTCATGAGGAGGTGCAGAAGTCTAGTTTTCTCTCAGAGCACTTAAATTACAATATGCGGAAAGGTTATTATGGAATTTCAAAAATATTCTGCCTACTGAAAGTTTAATGTTAAACCAAGTAAGAGGAGAAGAGCTATGGGTAAGGAAAAGTAACTAACTAACTAAGGTCCACTAGCCGCTAGGCTAATTCATGCCATGTAAAATGCCATAGGCATGCAGGAAGTGCCCTGAGTATTGACAGGGATGGCCTACATTTCCCATCATGCCTGCCTAGTTCCGAGTGCTGGACGGAGTAGTTTAAGTTTGCTGTTTTATGTTCCAAAATGTGAATGTTATTTCTGTTAGTGTCCAGATGCACGTACGGTGGTAGGCGGGGGTGGACAGAAAAAAGTAATGGTTGATTTCGATGGTCAAAATCGGGAGCTGATTCCTATCGATATCTGATTCAGAATCAAAATTGTGACACCCCTAGAAATCAATTAAAAATTTCTTTATTCCGTAATGAAAAAAAGCCCGCTACATATTGAATGTAGTAGAATATTGTCTGTGTTTATTCCTGCTATAAATAGGTAGGGTGTGCGCGACGTGAGTGTGTTCCATCAGATAAAAACAGTTAAATTAAGACTTGAGTGCTGAGATGATGGATATAAGATGAGTGGCTTTAGACGGAGAATGCAGATGGCATACTCCGCCCCACCTCAGTCCCCTCATCCTCAATCCATCCCGCACCATGTTGCTCTCACACTACATCTCCTGCCGCTGTCCCCCCTAAAACGAGCTGTACTATTCAGAGAAAGAAGCTTTTAATTGCATTTTCATGTAGGTGTTTTCAGAGGGTGTCGTTCCCCAGGCAGAGGGAAGAGTGCTCTGAGACGAGCCTTACATGCTCGCCAGTGCAGTCAAGCCCCACCAGGGGAAGTGCGTCAGAGTGGAGAGGTGCTGGAAGTGCAGACAGCCCTGTAGGGACACTTGAAAAAGCCATAACAGCCAGAGTATAAATAAATGCATGGGGAGAGCATTTTTCCTCATGGATGAAAAAGCCTTTAACCTTTTGGTCCACATAAGAGCAGAAATCGTTCTGTGACATTTTACTTGCATATCCCCTCTTTTTCTTTCCAGATAGATAATTGCTAGCTTTTATAGGTAAATCAGCACCGTCTTATTGGATTCCAGCGGCCTATTTAGCATTCTCAATCTAGCACCGTGCCAGTGAATTTGAATACATTCGGATGTTCCAGGGGAGCACCTGTGAATTTTGAGATGCAGTCCCTTTGCCCAGTTTATTCAGCATTAGTGAACACTCACCACTGTCTCCTCCTGTGTCGACAAAAAAAAGACAGAAAAGAGTTTGTTTCAGCCCAAAATATGTGATGCCACACTGATGCATAATTGATTTGGAAAAGGACAGAAAAGGAAACTGTGACATAAGCAGAACAGAGTTTGATGTTTGAGGGTATACTACACAAAGATAATACTGAAAGGAAGTTACAGCTTGTAAGAATAGTGTACAAATTCTGCCATAATCCTTGAGCTCGACGGACCCG
Organism: Hozukius guyotensis; assembly: GCA_916700995.1. NCBI lineage: Eukaryota > Metazoa > Chordata > Actinopteri > Perciformes > Sebastidae > Hozukius > Hozukius guyotensis. The sequence goes on along the minus strand of CAKALU010058958.1, from coordinate 35,410 downwards.
GTATTATGTCAAAGTCTGTTCCCCCGGTTCAATAGTGTTTCCCACCAGGTCCACCACTGTGGCATAGGCCTAGTTACAAAAGGTCACGATGGAAGATGGTCTATTTATGGAAGATGTGCATGTTATACTGTTCTGAAAACACGGAGTCTTTCAGAATCTGTAAACCAACTGTCTGTTGTCCAAACTATGTCTTATTACGAAGTATTTTATAGGTAAAGTCATACAAATATGTCCTTTGTAAATATAAGAACAAGTCGGTCGTCGGTCTGAAATAACATGTTTGGTATCGCTGGAAACTAGAAATTCAGATCTTTCTAATGTACCCAAACGCACCTCAACTTGAAATAAAAAGCTTCCGCTATTAAAGGGGAAACGTTCAAACTTCGCATTTTATTGCCAAACAGACATGAATCTATAATCTTGCCAAATATTTCACCAAGGCATATGCTATTTTTGCCCAAACCGGCAGATTTTAGTTTTGTTACGTTAGAGTGAGCCTTAGGGAGGAGTCAGCAGCCGTCTTAGTCAAGTTTGACTGACTTGCACTGGTGGGATCTCTGGCTGTTTGTGTATTTGAGCACTTATTTTATTTAGCTTGATTAGATGAATCTGTGGATACCTTATAAAGCACTGTGAGGCCTTGCATTCTCCATTTATCTGCCTGCATAGCATGGAGCTCTTCAGTCGTCCACAAATATTGATCGATATTCATTGCGTTTATTACTATTTCAATGTTTTTGGATTATTGTTTTTGGATTATGTGTATTTGTAACATGGATATATGGAAATCAGTAAAACTCCCAGTGAACAGTCAACTTGTAAACAGTAAACAAAATGTACAAAATATGGAGACCGCCTGTGTATATCTTAATAAATTGTATATTATGTCATATAAATGTTGTATTTTAGTGTATTTTCATCATCAGAATACAATCAGTTGCATCATCCATGGGATCTTGGATATAATATCTAGGGCTGCAAGATTATGGCCAAAATGATAATCACCTTTATTTTGATCAATATTGAGATCATGATTATTTATCATGATTATTCATAGATTTTAGAGACAAAATATCTTTATTGCAATTTCACATTTAAATGAACAGAGTGCTGCTTTCACTTCCATGTTGTGCTACATTCCGAATGTTGTCTTATGTTTGCTATTGTCATCTATAGTGGTTATTTGCATAAAAACACACAATTCAAATGATTAGGAAATAAATAATTGTATTTTTATTGAAATATTTGCTTTGATGAAAAAAAATATTGGCATTAGTACTTCAAAATGATACATTATAAGCTGCTTAGAGCTATTGTTATGAAGTTAAACAGGTCATAATTCTCTCTCTAATATCTATTTTATATTGCTGTGAAAACATCTCATTCAAACAACTGGATTTATTCACTTTCGCGACAAAAATTACATTTTACAAAAGTACATTTGAACGCATCATGATAGCGTTATAATTTACCATCGCCCAATACACATTTTTACCGAGTAGATCTTGAACGTATCGTAATGTAACAATGGTACCTCCGTTAATGCTGGCTCTTTAGCTTCATGCTTTCGGTAGATGAGCCGGTGACTGTGATTACTCTGAGCAGCATCATGGGAATGAATTACAATATAATAAGTGTCCGATTAATTTAGATGTTCCAAATGTTTTTAAGGTCGTTCCTCCATGGCTTATTTTGGACTTGCAGTTGTGACAAATTGCAGCCTTATGTCTTCTTCACTCACACTGAAGATCTTCCACACCAACGACGTGTGTGTGTGTGTGTGTGTGTGTGACATTACTGACTGTGCCGCTGCCAGTGCATCAGTGCATCTCTAGTTGTTAGTTTAGGAAGCGTGCATCTTAAACGTCAATATCGCAGTCGATCATATCTCCGATCTATAGTCGATCTATATCTATAATAGATCTTGGTGATATACTAAGCAAGGATAAAAGTCTTTTTTTTTCATTTCCGTTTACTCTGGAATGGTAATAGAAATAGGATTACTTACAATGGATTCATACAGTATATCTTATCTTCTTAAACTTTCAAAGGAGACCAGACATATACATATACACCTTATGGTCGGGGAGCCATTTCTAATTCATTTTGATTATGTTATTTTAAGCCTGTTTTTCATATAGGGTACTGTAGGTTGGGCTACAGCTAGAAAAGCAGACAAGAGACTGTAAAAACTGCTTGTTTGAATCCCAAAACTTGCTGAAAATGCTGAAAGAAATGTATGAAAAAAACTTTCTCCCAGTCACTCAGTACTGCCTTCATCCACACTATAAAATGGTACTTGGTGGATTGACATGTTTGAGGAAAGGATACAGATGGCTGTGTTCAATGTTGCATAACCAACAAGACAACACGACAAGACACAAAACGGCCCAATCGGTTGTTTCGGAGTGAGTGAATTTCCCCATGCTGATTGTGATTGAGGGGTTTGACTATACTTCATAAATATGACAACGTAAAGTGCAGTGTTTACAATATTACTGATGCAAACGATCCTCTAACACTTTCACTATACCTACCATTACGGATTAATAATTTAGATGCAGTCTAGCATGTGGTATTAAAAGACCTGCCAATCAATCTGACAGCGATATCATGTTCTGAGGTTCTGACATTTAGCGGTGGGTCAATCCTTTTGCTATCATCTGAATCACAAATTGCCCCTTCAAAGGTGGTAAAGCGTACAGGTTGACTGATCAATAGCATCGCACTATGGTTGCACTAGACAGCCGAGGGAATCGGGCGAACAGTAGCATGTGTGCTTATCCAGGTTTCACTGGATAAATAATGGTTAAAAAATCCACCCAGTCAGTTTCCCATCCATTGAAGTAGAAGAACAGCTTCGGGCTGTACATCAATGTGACATCACAGATCATAGACGCGGATCTCTGAGGGCTCATTTATAAAGCTTGTATACACTGAAGATACACCCTAAAAAACTGTGCACAGCAGCTCCCAATCTCTGGCAGAGATTAAGAGAACAGGAATGTGCCCCTATGTTTCTTGCGGAGGGGGAATAACACTTAAACACTGAATACAAAGAAGAGGCAATCTGTAAAAATTATGGAAATTAGGGTAACACTTATTTGCACCATTTAAACTTGTACTAGCTGGAGTGTATTATGATCTACCACATATGACTCGCTTGGATGGTATATAAGGCACATTTAATTAGCAGGTTTTTAATGAGTCTGATGAAATGGTCTCTCGGTATGGTGCAGCAGACTATCAGACACCACAACAACCCTGGTGCAGTGTTTCGGAAGCTCAAATCTATAGTGTAATATACAGTATATAGCGCGCACATTTGTAATTTATGATATGCAAGGCAATATATAAAGGGCTGCAGTTATCGCCCTTAACATTTATTTCTTATTGTAACCTGAACTAGTCAGTCTTGATTTCTGCCTTTTTATGGGGCAGTTTTATAGTATTGAGACGGACAGGAAATGAGGGTAGAGAGAAACGGGGACGTTGCGGCCACATAGTATGCGCCCCAACCTCTTTTCCACCACGATGCCCCCAATCTCATTTTCAACACGAAGAATCTTTTTTAAACTAATTTAAATGAAATTAGTGGTATGCGGAATGGTGAATGACTATGAATATATAAGGGGTAATAATATCTTCATAGGTTATGTTAAGGGTGTGTGCAGCCACAGTCCTAGAAATGGGTAGAAAATGTAGTTATTATGGCTGAGCTACTTCACTGCAAATGTAAGCTCTAGCATTAGTGAATATTTGTCTGAATGGCATATTACACATATTATATAGTGTGTCCAACTACTGCAGCACTGTTAGAAAATGGGAAGTTTAATTGAGAGGAGTGTAGATGCATTATTAGTAGGGCTGTCAAAGTTTGTTTTGACGCCACTAATTTCTTTAATGCATTAACGCAATCCATCTTTCTGAGGTTGTGGTGGGCTCAGTTTTAAAGCTACAGTGAAGATGCTGGCATCATAGAAACTAAGAAAAACCTAAGGAATCCATTGGTACCAACCATATCATACTTGTTTGTCGCAAAGGAGGCTAAATAACGCTCCAAACTGGCGCTAAATTTTGGCGAGGAAAAACTGGCATAGCCATTTTCATAGGTGTCCCTTGACCTCTGACCTCAAGATATGTGAATGAAAATGGGTTCTATGGGTACCCACGAGTCTCCCCTTTATAGGCATGCCCACTTTGTGATAATCACATGCAGTTTTGGGCAAGTCGTAGTCAAGTCAGCACACTGACACACTGACAGCTGTTGTTGCCCGTTGGGCTTGAGTTTGCCATGTTATGATTTGAGCATATTTTTTATGCTACATGCAGTACCTGTGATGGTTTCTGGACAATATTTGACATTGTTTTGCGTTGCTAATTGATTTCCAATAATTAATATATACATACATTTGCATAAATTAAGCATATTTGCCCACTCCCAAATCTCTAAGTTATGTTTTGAACAGATAAAACGTGTGATTAATCTGCGATTAATCGCGATAAACTATTGATTGATTTACAGCCCTGATTATTAGATGTATTATTGGTCAGTCTTTGTTACTACTTACAACTGGTTTGTGTCTTAATGGTGCTGATCTGCACACAGTGTACTAATCTTTATTTTGGTTATACCATCAAATAAAAAGCATTAATATTTTACGCTCGATTTGACTGTGAACCAAAGGCTTTTCAACTTTGCAACTTAATCTGCTTTTTTTGTTGTTGTTTGGTTATGAAATCGTTTTATCTTTTTCTGTCTTCTGATGCAAGTTCGAGACATCTTAATTTTCGTCAAAGTAATAATGAGAATGGGATTGTGGCTTTTTTGAAGTTTTTACTTGGGTGGTGATAAATTAAAGGGTAATTTATATTGAACTATTTTTTGTTGTTCCTCTACACTAAAGGTTCCAACAGGCTTAAGTGAAAAATGAGGAATTAATAGTTTACACATAAATGCTGAAATTAGGCCTTTATGAATAAATTGAGCTATACCTGTAGAAATCCAACCAACAAATGCAAGGCCATCCAAATCAGGCTGCACATGATGGATGGAGGTTCCATTTGGAATATTATAATATAATTACATAATGTGATTCCCAAAGACTGGTGGGTAGCAGGAGATTTTATTAGGGTCGACAAATAAAGTTGCAGAATGTCTTCCATCGTCTTTTATTGAACATTTAGATCTGCAGTAAACCTTTGAGCCACATGAGTGAGCCTGAATGTTCGTATTGTTCTGATAATTGTAGGCTACTCATAACATTAAATCTAATATGAAAAACTAGTGTACATTGTGTTTGTTGTACTGATGAGGAAAAAAACGAGAGCCTGTTAACTCTGCCTGAATCCATTTATTTGGTCTCATATATAAAGTATTTAACGTGTGTATATGTTTTCAATAACACATGCATTAAACAAAGTTGTGGTTTATCAAACATATCGACAGTCTGGTTTAATTTATTCAAGATAATATAAAGTGATGCTGAAATGGCAGTAAAAATGATCGGAACGTTCATTTACGCACAAATTCGTTCTTGACACGATTTATAGATAAGGCCTTTTGTATATACTGTATATTATATTGCATACAATACACATTGTGATCTTTTCTGTCAAAGTAAAATCGCAATTTTACATTAAAAACAACATGCACTTCCAAATACTATACATACAGTACAATGACATGCATGACGTCTAGTAGTGTGCATATATTATAGTGGATTAAGATATGACTGGCATTAAAAGAGAGAGCATAACATATGAATATGTTAACAGAATGTAGGAGTACGGCTTATGTGTGCAAGTAGGCCCGGGGTTAAACGTGTGCGCGAATGTGTCAACATGTGTAAGAACGAGTGTAAAGACATAGAATAATTAGAGTACAGCCACATAGGAGGTAGAAAATTGAATTAAAATGCGTATAAATAACTCTACTGCTCCATCCTTCCTGTTTTCATCAAAGTCAAACCAGTGGAACTTCAGTTCTGATATTTGCAAGGTTTGAAATTTTGACCTTGAAATATTATGTCCCCGCCAGGCACAGAAGTGTACGTTATTGCCAGAACTTGGTGCCAAAAATCATCATCCCGGCTGCTTTAATCAAAATCACAAGAGTAGTGTCTAAGTGATTAAGTTGAAGTTTTGAATCAGTTTTGCCACAGAGTATTTTTTAAGATATTAACATCTTTTGATACTATTTTCATGTACACACTTATCTTTTTTATCCTTTATCTTTAATTCGAGGTTATTCAGCGTGATTGCTGTATGACAGTATGAGGTATCCATGTCACTTACACTATGACTGACATTTTATTCCAACTCCGAGCATTAACATCGCCGAATCATTGAATAATATATGAAACTGGATGGCTCAGCTCGACTGAGCTGAAACTGCAAATAGATCAATGTCCGGTGGTTGTGCTGTAGCCTACCCTATACAGACCTAAGTGTGCAGACAAGTTCTCTAACACAAACCGAGTGTTCGGGACAAACACAATTATTTCCTGCCCACCTTTGGGAACGACTTCAATTCTGGCTGGCTGCTCCCTCCACAAAATGTGGTTGATCAGCCACATTCACCGGAATTAATCATGAATCAAATGAACCGATCCTGAGTGTATTCACTGCGGTTGGACAGCTTGCAAGAATTAAAAGAATCATCTTCCCACTCGAATTCCAGTCACTGGGTTCTCAAAGAGAAAGCAACTTTCATCATCATCATCAATCAATACAGAAAGTAAAGAGGGTACGCTCAGCAGACTTGTGTCCAATTTCTTCAGACGTTCGTTCATTGTTAAATTAAAGCGAGAGTACCTCATTTCCACACTTGGGTATATAAGCTTCTTAAATCTATGTTTTTTCTCCTTAAAATCTATATATCAGTAATGCAGGCAGGCAAGGTTTCAACAGTAACTCATTTCACAGTTTAAATTCTGAATCTTGGGCTCTTTTAATCAGTGGCTCGTGTGAAAGCAGGTTATCATTATAACCAAAGTGAACGACTACCATCCAGTTGTATTGATTTGAAAGAATTTAAGGGAGAATTGCAATGTGCATTTCCAAAATAAGCCGTGGAGGTACAACCTTAAAAGCTCCGTGCTGTCTGCTGACTGCATGGACTCAATGGAGGTTCCATTGAGTTACGTTATGATGTGTTCAGGCTCTATTCAGTAAATTGCGCGATGGTAAATTATAATGATATCATGATGTGTTCAAATTAGGGCTGTCAATCGATTAAAACATTTAATCGCGATTAATCTCATATTTTTTTTGTTCTGTTCAAAATGTACCTTAAAGGGAGATTTGTCAAGTGTTTAATATTCTTCTCAACATGGGAGTAGGCAAATATGCTTCCTTTATGCAAATGTATGTATTTATTTATTATAACACACAAAACAATGACAAATATTTTCAAAACCCTCACAGGTACTGCATGTAGCATACAAAATATGCTCAAATCATAACATGGCAAACTCAAGCCCTACGGGCAACAACAGCTGTCAGTGTGTCAGTGTGCTGACTTGACTATGACTTGCCCCAAACTGCATGTGACTATCATAAAATGGGCATGTCTGTAAAGGGGAAACTCGTGGGTACCTATAGAATCCATTTTCATTCACATATCTTGAGGTCACAGGTCAAGAGACCCCTTTGAAAATGGCCGTGCCCGTTTTTCCTCGCCAAAAATTCAGCAAAAGTTTGGGGCATTATTTAACCTCCTTTGCGACAAGCTAGTATGACATAAAACTGAGTCTGCTACAACTTAAAAATCTCAAGTTGCATTAAAGCGTTAAAGAAATTAGTGGTGTTAAAACAAATTAGCGTTAACGCTATCTTGTTAACTTTGACAGCCCTAGTTCAAATGTAATCTTGTAAAATAAAGTTGTTGGTGAGAAATTTGAATAAATCCAGTTGTTTGAAGGAGATGTTTTCACAGCAATATAAAATAGGAATTTAAACAATTCATATTTCTTGCTCTAATATCCAACACTAGCTCTAAACAGCTTAGAATATATAATTAGAACTACTAATTCCAATATTTTTTTAATCAAAGAAAATATTTAAATAAAAATACAATCGTTTATTTTTTAATCATTTGAATTTGGGGTTTTTATGCAAATATCCACTATAGATGACAATAACAAAGATAATATTTTGAATCTTTAACGGTTGGAATTTAGCACAATATGGAAGTGAAAGCAGCACTCTGTTTATTTAAATGTGAAATTGCACTAAAAATATTCTGTCCCTAATATCTATGAATAATCGTGATAAATAATCGTGATCTCAATATTGATCAAACCGATCGTGATTATCATTTTGGCCATAATCCGGCAGCCCTAGCGCAGACTGTTGGACACTGAGGATCCCTGCAAGGTATTCCTTATTAAATACACTTTTCCAAGTGTGAATTATTTGGAAGTGATGGATATTTGTCATCAGAGTGCATCACTAACAACATTTTCTGTCACTCTGAATAGATGGCCCGGGGGGATGAAGTCGCAGAAAATAATGTTTAAACACCAATGACATGCTCTATTTGATAATATGAGCTACCTGGTCACTGTAATGCTCTCTCTCTCTCTCTCTCTCTCTGCATCTTCCTCTGCCTCCCCTGCGACTCCTGCATTGACAAGCTCAATATGATTCCTTGACAATTTATTTTATTGTTTTTGATCTCGCGCTCGCTATGAATTACCCATGTATGTTGCGGAAAAATGTCACGGGAGTGCGCTCTATGAAATAACAATGCAGTTCACAGTGTGCAGTCTTAGCTAGTTGTCGTCGCCTGGCTCTCGTCGTGTCTGCTTCTCTCTTTGATGCCTGCATTGAAAAACACTAAGACATAAATTTGTTCTGTTTTTGTGCTTAGAAGGAATGGAGGGGGGCGTAAGGGGGGGGGTGTTTCTGAGAAAGCTCCGGAATGCTTATTTTCCCCGCCGTGTTGAGAAGAACAACACTTGCTATGTGTCAAACAAATGGTAATAAATTTGTGTCTTATTACTGGATATTGTAAACAAGTCACAGTGCAACAGCAACACTGGGCTTATTCCAGCTTTGCTTCAATACACCAAGAGGGGTTTGTTTTTTTTCTTCTTCTGCAAATGGTTAACGGTTGCAGTAGGCCATGTTGGGAGACTGCACAAACATTCCTCGCACAGCCTGTATAGCCAGGAGGTGAATTTGTGTAACACAATCCCCAAATACTAATGGCATGCTCTCTGTGATAATACTTTATTATAGCTCAGACTCGTATTCCTCACCTGGTCTTCTCTCCTTCCTCCCCGACTCGCCTGCGGGCTCTCTCATTCTCTCTAACGCCGTTTTACCAACAGCCACGAGGAAAAAGCAAACACGTCTTTATTTGTTATAAATTCAACATTAAAGTTGAACATAAATATTACTTTTTAAATTATGCTAATGGCCCCTACAAGGACACAATGGGCTGTTTATAGTGCAAAAGTAAGCTCTCCGGCTGACAAATGGCTTACCTTTAAAGGTGGGCGGGCGGTGGGCTCCATTAGCAACCGCAAACATACCGCAGATGAAATACTGCAGCAGTGTCCATAAACTTCATTATTACCTGCTCTACTTTTTAAATGTTGACATTTCCATTCAAGGATATTCGTAAAGTGCAGAATGCAAAATGAGAAAGAAATGATACTCAAGGAATTCAGCGAGAAGAGGCACATAACAGACATGTTAGCCTCGTAACATAAACCTTTTATGATCAGGTGGCAAAAAAATCACCTACAAAAGTTAAGTGCATACGCAGCCTTGAGTAAATCACAACAAATGGTAGTGTTTGCACACAGCTGTACTGTGTACTTTGAAACCGGTCCTTGGCTTGGAGTGCATGCTTGCATCCAACAATATACTGTAGTGAAAATGTACTGGAAATATAACAAAATGTTGTCTTTAAGCCAAATTTGAAGAATTGACAATTAAGAGATAGGATATGTAAATTGTTTTTCTTCTCCATCATAAACTGTTCCATAACTTGGAAAATCCGTAACCTAGAGTGAATTAACTTCAGGTGGGTATATCATGAGAAACTTTTTTCAGTGCTTGTACTCATACATTTGGGTATCTGGAGTGCCTACCAACCCACAAACTGTGAAATAAGACAACCCAGTCAGTTTTTTTGTGGGCTGCCTTGATCAGAAAAAATGTGATTCAACAAGCCATTCAGATTTGGCTACCCTTCCTATGTCACTTGCCGGCTCAACAGAATATATCGCCAACGGCTTGAGAACTACTTTTGCAAGAGGTGCGCCATATTTATCTCGCAAGCCAATCAGAGCAGACTGGGCTTTTTCGGGAGGGGGTATTAAAGAGACAGACGCTAAAACGGAGCGCTTCAGAAATGAATACAGGTATATTCAGACAGACAGTATGAGAAAAATAATGTGGTTTTTTTAACATTAAAGCATGTAAACGTGTTCTAGTAGAAACCAAAAATACAGTATAACAAATACATATAATATATACAAATACAAATAAAGTATGAACCTGAAAATAAGCCAGCGGGCAACCTCCAGGGTCTGAAAAGTGAAGCCAATGCTTAAGTGCCTTAAACCTGCATTCTTTCTAATAGCCAGCAGGGGGCGACTCCTCTGGTTGCAAAAAGAAGTCTGATTGTATAGAAGTCTATGAGAAGTCTGTATGTATTTAAGAGTAGATATATATCATATATGACCATGTAGCGTCATTCAATGCCAAACACACACCCATTATCCACATAACACACACACGCACACAAACACACACACACATTCTTCAACCTGCTTTTATCCCCTTGTGTTGTCTTAGTTTTGTTTTGTTTTGTTTTTGTACTTCGTTATTTGTCTTTCTCTGTATAATATATTTTGGTCTTTTTTATATATGTCCCTGCACATGTCTTCACTTGTTTTGTAATCACTTTATAACACAAAAAAAAAAAAATAATAAGTCTATGAGAAAATGAGCCTACTTCTCACTTGATTTATTACCTCAGTAAACATTGTAAACATGAGTTTATGGTCTCAATCGCTAGTCTGAAGTTTTCTTCAATACAGCATGATGTTCATTTAGTAAATGATGGTCCCATTTAGAGTCAAATAGACCATAAAGCAGGGTATGCTATAGGGCGTGGCTACCTTGTGATTGACAGGTCCCTACCACGGCGTTGTCCGGTCTGGGAGTTGTCCCATATTTTCGTCTTACAACTTTAACCCTTTAACAGTGTGTTTTCAGTTCTTGAAAGTTAATTACAACCTATTTTGGTCGCCTAAAAATATCTTATTCAGCGTTCGGTTGTACTTAGCTCCACCCTCTCGTGTCACTTCTGGTTGCAAAAAACAACATAGCCACGGACAAAAACCAAGATGGCGACAACCAAAATGCCAAACTCTAAGCTTTAAAACATCCGTCCACAAACCAATGGGTGAGGTCACGGTGACTGGGTCCACTTCTTTTATACAGTCTATGAGATAAGCATAATATTTCCCCTTTAAGTTAAGAAAATATGAATAATGTTGTTTTGTGACTTGTAACAGTTGCAACTTGTAACTATCTAACAGTTTAAAGGCTCTCACAGCAGCCCCCTTTCACAGTCTCGAGGAATGTGGGAATGTGTAAAATCCCTTTACGAACACATGCAGTGTGAAGGGAAAATCCAATAATTCTATTAATTCTTGTTTCTTAGCGGAGGAACCACTTCACCACAGCCTCCATAAACAGCTGACCAGATATTTTCACTCTCCTGACAAAATGACTGCGCTGCTGGCAGCTCGAGTTAGCAGCCTTCTCTTCACCCGTCAGATCAGTCAGTCAGTCAAATTTCAGCTCTCAGTCTCACTTTAGAATTGCTTCGTGCAATTAAATTGAAGCACCTCCAATAAACCTACCTGGAAGACAATGAACACAGTCAATTATAAACATCTTCATTAGGAATTACAGTAAGCTTTGCACTGCTCAATTTGTTGAAAGTAGTAATCATAATAATTACACTCTTCAGCGTCTGTGTCTTCCTTCTGTATTGTGACTGTGTAAGTGACAAATTGACTATGAAGCGCAAGCAAACCCTGCCCCCCCCCTCCTCGGGTTCAACTGAAAAGTCAAGTGTCTTTGAGCGCAGTGTTTTCCTACTATAATATTCATATATGGTTGACATGCTGTAGCTGAATAATACTGAAAGAAAACGGAACTTCCATGAACATGTTGTAGTTTATTTTGTTCACACTTTGAGAATCACGGGAAACAAATGATCAGCAGTATGAGCTACAGTATGCTCACTGGGAAAAGCGCAAAACACAACGGAGAGTCACCAATGTGTGATATTTTTCTGAAAGTATTACCCTATGCATATTGGGAAAACATGACTCTAATATGACTTTACTATCTCATATTATTGCCCATAGTTACTCTCTACCTGATGTTCTTCCCCATTATTAGATTTCTCTATTATTATCCTCAATTTTATTCCCCATTATTACAAAAATAAAACTTTCAAAAATAAAATTTCCAATTTATTATCATTGTTATTGTCGTTATTATTATCACTATTATTATTATCATTATTATTTTCATCATTATTATGATTATTATTATGATCAACATCATCATTATCATTGTCATTAATATCATCATCATTATTACTATTATTATTATTGTTATTATCATCATCACCATCACCATTATTATTATATTATTGTTATTGTTATTATCATAATCATTATTGTCATGTTTATCATTATTATTATTATCATTGCCATCAGTGTCATTATTATCATTATTATCATCATCATGATCATCATTATCATTGTCGTAACTATTAGTATTATTATTATGGTGGTTGTTGTTGTTGTTATTGTTATTATCATCATCAGTATTATTATTGTTATTATTATTATTACCATCATCGCCATCAGTATCATTATCATTGTTATCATTATTATTATTATTGCCATCAGTATTATTATTGTTGTTAATATTATCATCATCATCATTATTAATAATATTATTATTATCATGGTTATTATTATCATCATCTTATAACCTGTAATTACCACTTTATCTCCCCAGTATTGCATTATTAATGAGCCATAATGTAAAGTGCTATCAATTATTTACCACAATATTTCCTGCTTTATATAATCATTTTTCAAACTAATGTCTGTTTATGCTCCTCTTCATATTCATTCAACACTAAGGACAGCTGAAAATGTCTCTAGAATGTCCTGGGAATGCGTATTTATGTAAACTGAAGTGTACCAAATATTCCTGGGTTCACTGTAGTTCACTTAACTCAGTAAAAGGAAAAACAAATTAAATATTTGTACCTTTTTATTTATTTTATTTTCTCAAAAGATTCAAATGTGGTCTTGCAGCAAGATGAATATTTCAAGCAGGAAAGGCTTTGATAGAGTGCATTTGAGAGTTGTGTCACTGTACAATGGGTTTGGTGGGCTCCATGCTTGGAGCACTTTGGCTGCAGAGTGGCAGAGAGAGAATGGCCGCCGTCCAGCTGAGATAATGGAATTGGTGTGTTCTCCCAGAGCTGTGCTCCTGGCTGGAGTTAATTCTGTTAATAGCAGGAGCTTCTACAGTCAAACCCTTTCCCTGGCTTGGGCAGCGCTCAGAGAGCAAAAGAGGTGGCTTCTGTAAGACGGGTGATGGATGTATAATGGATTAACTGGAAAGTGGCACATACAGTTTACAATTGTTCTTGAAGCTGCTAATGTGTAATCATAAAAGGACTTGGCGCTCCATATTTAAATCCAAGTGCCATTCATGCAAGGGCAAAGGCACCGCGCATTTCTGAACAGAGTGCATATCTCACAGCCCAGCGCCATTAACATCCGTCAAGATTATTTGTATATCGCATACAATGTCTCCTCGGGTTTTATAGGCGCACATCAGCAACAGTTAGCTCACCGTGCTTTTAGAAAATATAGGGACAACTCCCCAAAACCCTGAACTCATGCAGACAATGAGAAACGAAGCAATTTAGAAAGAGATTCCCTTCCACAGACGGCTGAGGATGCAATCAGCACTATAGTTAACCCTGTCAAAAACACCTACTGATGTGTTTTCACCCTGACAGTATAATGGCATTGATTCTTCACAGTTTACTTGAAGGCTTAAGTAAGTTTTCAAATAGGATCTAACTGTGTGGAAATCTTTCTCATAACCGAACACATATATGTGTATTTATGGCAGCAAAATGGATAAAAATTTTCAATATATGTGTATTTGTTATATATGAAATAGGGCTGTAAATCAATTAAAATATTTAATCGCATGATTCATCGCAAATAAATGGCACATTTTTGACATTTTTTCACCTGTTCAAAATGTACCTTAAAAGGGAGATTTGTCAAATATTTAATACTCTTATCAAAACTCGTAGGCAAATATTCTTGCTTTATGCAAAGTAGGTATATATTTATCATTAGAAATCAATTAACAACACAAAACAATGATAAATATTGTCCAGAAACCCTCACAGGTACTACATTAAGCATAAAAAAATATGCTCAAATCATAACTAAGTAAACTCAAGCCCAACAGGCAATGACAGCTGTCAGTGTGCTGACTTGACTATGACTTGCCCCAAACTACATGTGACTAACATAAAGTGGGCATGTCTGTAAAGGGGAGACTCTTGGGTACCCATAGAACCCATTTTCATTCACATATCTTGAGGTCAGAGGTCAAGGGACCCCTTTGAAAATGGCAATCCTCGCTAAATCACTCACTAATTTAGTGTAACTTTGTAGCATTATTTAGCCTCCTATGCTTAAATACAATTACCAATGGATTCATTAGGTTTTCTAGTTTCATATGACACCAGTATCTTCACTCTAGCTTTAAAACTAAGCCAGCTACAACCTCCGAAATCGCAAGTTGCGTTAAAGAAATTAGTTGCGTTAAAAATGAATTTCAATGCGTTATCGCATTAACTTTGACAGCCCTAGTAACAATGTTACGTAACAACCATAACTACCATGAATAAACAACAACCGCCCCTTTATGGACTCTGTTACGCAACGCTACATAACAAACAAATGCATGTAAAATACATATACATGATTTTTGATATTTTGTCTGTAGATGCTTCTTCTTGCGTTAGGTTTGTTGTTTAAATCCAAATGCTATGTTTATTTTGTTAAAATGTATGGATGTGTTTCACCTACTTTTGCGCTAATATGAGTCAGTCAAACTCTACAAAGACAAAGCAATTCTACAGCTGAGCCAACATGCAGACATTTTTTTTTCTATATGAAGAAGTGACCGCCATGGCACCTTGGCATAGTACGATTATCTGAATATTGGCAGTTCATATCATGGACTCCTTCTGTCAACCTGGTTTCCTGCAGTAACATTGCGAATCTCTCTCTTTTGTTCCCTTGCTTATAATGTAAAAAGTGCATTAAAATGCACGGTGCGGTTGCCATAAATACATATCAATGACAAATGCCAGCCGGGTAGATTAGTGTGCAGTTTTTGATCGCTGTCAAACCCATTGTCTATCAGCTGGAGCAGAAGCTATAAATGAGGCTCATTGTTTCAGGCTTAGGTCAGAATATGAATTCTGCATGACGTGTGCACACTAGAGAAGAAATCTCCCGTAATCTTCACCTCGAGTTAATTACTGCAGACAAACATTATGGATCGCCAGAGACTCTTATCGCCGACTGCTTGAATACAGAGGAGATTTGCCCCACATCTGATATGATTTGAAACTCTAAGTAATCTCCGCAACAAAACAATCTGTTTGCCCTATTGTCAAATTTATCCCTTTTTTCCATGAGCCGATCTGAAGGAGATGGATGTACATTCTCACTAATTACAGCAATTATTACTCAGTGGTGATATAACAAGCTCTCAAACAATTACCCCCTTCTCCCCTTCCCTCTCTCTCTCTCTCTCTCTCTCTGTCTCTTCCACCCACACAGTCTCAACAGAAGTATTTCACTGCACAAATATATGCTCGCCATTTATTCCAGCTCATAAGGAAAAACTACAAGCGTATCACTCATTATAGCGCACGTCGACATAGAAAACTAAACAAGACCAGCGCCGGGGAGCCAACTTGCATCCTGCTGAGCACAAGATGTTGGGATGGTGACACTCTCTGTTATGCCAAATTCACAAGAGTGCTGACTAAACCTTTTGCCTTACATGCACAGAAAAAAAAATATATATACTGCCTGGAGTGCAGAGAGGCATCCACCTTTAACATACTGTAGGATTTGTACTGTCACTGGCAGAGGCAGTGTTCAATAACTAGCTTTCGTATTGCTGATTTAGCAAGGCATGTTAACTAAAAATACATCCCTATTTACAGCAATAGCTATGGGGGAAGTTATAGGCTATGTGTACCCACACGCAGCTGGGAGCTACCGAGTACAAACACTACAGCCGTGTCTTGTTGGCCTCAGAGCAGATCTACTACCACAGTGCCTTGTTTAATACCCTGCTCAGGGGCATTTCAGCTACGGTGGATGACAGAGGGGAGATCACTCCTCTATCAGTATCCCTGACCAGATTTGCCGCCGCTGAAGCAGCACCGTTCCTTAGCACGAGCTCGTTCTTTAACCACTGCCGCGTCACGCGCACTGTTGGAAAAAACAGCTCCTTTCTTTCCACTGACGGGACGCTTTGACGTCGCTACATTACACAACTTGTTCTCAATATGCAGTATCATCCCGTTCCATTTTTTGACGCGGAAAAAAGAGACGTCTGGAAAACAATGTTCAAGAAGTGATTCCTCTCTAGGAATGTTTGGACTCTCATCAAAGTGCTCTCCTTCAGTTAGTTTTCTGTCTCCAGCCAGCGTTTCTGCGTGCCACATGGCAGAGGCTGTTGAGGGCCTGCGGGGGAGTGAAAAGTGAGTACAATGGACAAAGGCATGTGTGGCACCTCACATCCATTTCTTCTCTTCCTCGCAGCTATTATTGTATGAAAGTGCTGTCGACGGCTTTTGCACTGCACCGTGCATTCTCAAACAATAGGAAACTCACCTGCCTCTCGCAAATGGAAATGATACCGGCGGAATAAAAGATCCATATCAGCGAGGATTCAGAAAGAAGGATACCCTTAGATCTTGAAACTCACTTTTATCGCTCAACAATTTTAGTACACAATACTTGTATAATGACTTACTTATATCTTCAAGCACTTTGTTTTTGCAAGATATTTTTCATAATGAATGCAAATTTTGACCTCAGGATTGTGCAATGGTGCTAAAAACCCTGCATTAGAATTGCC
The DNA here is from genome assembly GCA_916700995.1 of Hozukius guyotensis. NCBI lineage: Eukaryota > Metazoa > Chordata > Actinopteri > Perciformes > Sebastidae > Hozukius > Hozukius guyotensis. Next base: position 18,151 of record CAKALU010058958.1, on the reverse strand, counting down.
GGGTCAGGTCTGGTGATTGGTAATTATTACCTCCTCATGAAAGGAGTGTTTTCGTCATTCTCGATGAAGACACTAAACATATTCAAATGGGATAACTATTGCATGACGATGTTGATAATCTGGTAATTTTAAATGGCATGATGGTAATTTTAGGGCTGGAACTAATAATTGTTTTCATTTCATTTCATTAATATTTTTTTTAAGTGATAGATTAACCATCGAAAATGAACCAATGAAAATGGTGAAAAAGGCCCATCGCAGCTTACCAGAGCCCAGAGTGATATCTTTAAATTGCTTGTTTCGTCTTGCCAACAGTCCAAATGAACAGTGTGTAACATTTTGGAGGATCTATTAGCAGAAGTATAATATTCCTAACTATGTTTTCATTAATGTATAATCACCTGAAACTAAAAATCGATGTGTTTTCGTTACTTTAGAATGAGACCCTTCATATCTACATAGGGAGGTCCTCTTCACGGAGTCCGCCATGTTGCTCCGCCATGTTTCTACACTAGCCCACAACGGACAAACCAAACACTGGCTCTAGAGAGAGATTTTCACGTTTTTACGTTACCACTGTAGTTCTCCGACACACTTGTGAAACTGCTGTAACGTGAGCCGCATAGCACAAAACCGTGGTACCACCGTATGACTTCCGTTGCTCCTAAAGTAGTGTTATTGTGCAATCTGCAACCATAGCACTGATGCCACTTAATCTTACACACTGTTTCTTTAAAGATGTAACAATGATATCAAAAAGAGAAGCAGCGAAACCTCAGATTTGAGAAACAGGAGCAAATGAATGATTGCTATTTGTGCTTGGTAAATGACAAATGATTGAATGGACGTAATCCTATATATAATTTAATCAGATTCCGGAAGTATTTGAAATTTATTTGGGAATTACATCAAACTGGACATGACTAAAAATGGACTAAAACTGACAGATGGCATGGGTGTTCACTGAGAAACAGGTTTTTCACTTGGTAGTCTGACTCACAGGATGTAGACTGGCCTCATAGACTTGCACATAAAGTCTGTATTTTTCGTCCGAAATTGTCGCACGCTTAAAAATAAATCCGACCCCAAGTTGTGTCAATCACGTTTACACACGGATTCCAAAACTTTCATCCGTCATTAAAGTTTTTCGAAACAGGTTTGATTTTCTGCGTTTTTTTGCATCCATCAAAAGCCAAAAATGCCTGTTTGACAACTCAGAGCCACCGTCCGTGCTGACGTCATCATCCAAAATGGCATCTGATAAACTGATTCACATCTTCCAGCATAAAGCAATAAAGAAATAAAAGAATACAGAGTGTCAAGTGATTGCAGAACAGCTTGTAATGGGGGATGGTCACAAAACAAATGATTTACAAAAGATTAGACAGTAGTGATTGTGCTCTCGGCAGCTTAACGATAGCTTTTTGCTAATGTCATTCATTTACTAGCCCCGTTTGGGACTGGCACTATCCATTGCATGGCACCAGAGTTGTTCCGATACCGATACCAGTATCGGAAATGCATCAGATACTGCCCAAAATTCGGCGAGTATGCCAGTCTAGGCACCGATCTGATACCGTAATTTATTAACCCAGAAAACAAATCAATTTATTTAACCCGAATTCAATTCCACTAGCCATACATGGGTCAAAAAATACAGACTTGTCCGTAAGTCTGCCATTGGCTGCGTATTTCACGCGCCATTATCATGCCCTTCTGCTTTCTATTCTGCACCCTGTGCTTAACGACACCCAAGATGATTGTGATTGGTTTAAAGAAACACAAACAAGCCAGAGCGGTTTTTTTCCCCCCTATAGCAGAATAATAATGTGTGGGGGCCAGACCTTTCTTTGGCGCTGACACAGCGCTGTGGTCTGGCTATGCGAGACGCTTCACTTGGTAATGAGGACATACTTGGCAATATTCTCTAATTTGACCTGGAGTGGGACTGCTAAATAGGCTATCTGAATCAGTTCAATAAAAAATGAACATTACCTCCTCCTCCTAGTGATACTGAAAAACAAGACAAGATAATTTACCTTAGCTAAGTTCCAAAAATACAATTGTGTTTTTTTTTTTATTCCTCGTCATAATGCTCTCACTCCACGTTCCTAATATAAAGCACAAGTTGTGGATTTAGTGGGTACATCTGTACTGGATCGTTGAACCCAGATGGATGGACACAGCTTTATTCATCCTCTTGACCCTGGTTTACATTGCAGCCCAGATTGTAGGAGGATTAAAAGATTTGCCATGTGGCCTTCTTTCTACTTTCAAGGTTTATGTCTGATGTTGCACACATCCCTGAGTTTCTAGTGTTGGCATGAAGATAATATAATTTCCGATATATTTATTTAATTAAATAATAACTTGCCGCCGGTATGTTTATATTAATATTAAGCTGGTCGCTATAATACATTTTCTATGGTCATTGGATGCCAAGATGTAAACTGCTGAGGCCTTGAGATTCACCTCCAGCCTAATCACACCATCAGTGTTTTCCCTCCTGTGCAAATGTGCCTGTTGATGGGCTGTCTAATGTGAGAGCTGTGGCCAGGCCTGGAAGAAGTCATCCACTCGCCTCATTTGGTCGCTTCATTGCACTCTGGGAAATATTTCATGAGGTCTAAGTGACTAAAACACACAGTGAGCTATTTTTTATAAGATCTTTACATTTTAATATGGTTGAGATATTTAAAAGTTTGAAGTTGACGGGAAGGGACTTGTGCGCTCTCTGCACACTTGAAGCCTTGCATTTTGTGTGGTTTAGATTTATGAGGGGCAGCATTGTGGTCATATGCTAACGTAAATGACAATGATATGTATAACCAGAGCTTATTAAACCTTTTGTTAGTGCATGTGTGATTTATTTGAAATCATTGGGTGAATTGGGGCAATAACTACAGTTGATCTTTTCATCATTATAGCAGGTTATTTTATGGTTATTGTATCGATAGTATTAATGATTATTAAGAGAAGGCTGCCAATTCACAGGCAAAATTAAGAAAAAAATTATAATATTTGTTACAGTCATAGTTACATTGTTATCAGTTTTGTATGGTTCAAAAGGATAATTCTAGTTTATTACAATTCGGATGTTATTTTCAGCCCAGTAGCCAGAGATAAATCTTGGCATTGATTGGCTGTGATTGTGCAGTGTACTCACCCAAGTAATCGCTGGGATGCATGAACATGGCTACATCACTAAAACAAAGTCTGATAGGGCAGGTAACTTGTTGCTCGCTTCTAAACAAGCCAGTAGTTTAACCAGATTATCTAAAACACTTGATTTGGAGTCAAAATCACAAATGAGTACGCTCCTTTTTTCGTCAATAATTCCTTATTGCAAAGGAAATCTATGTGGACACAACAACCAGAATCATCCGAGTGCGATTTCATGCAGTCTTGATCTTGACACATAGGGAAATTATCCGGTTATTGACTTTGTTATGAAAACACATTTGTGTGTAAGGTCATGCTGTAATTTGAAAAATGTAACAGAACTAAATATTTCCATTTATTGGGGCATGGAGATGTCATTGATTTCACACTGCATGTTTTACTGTAGTCACTAGACACCTTAATCTAATAAAAAAAATGAATACATTTCTAACTAATTTGTTTTATTTAACATCGGAGAAATGCCTCTCTCTTTTGAAGGTATTCAGGATTCTGACTGTGGCAGATGTCTGTGTTCGTGGGGATCTCAACCACATTAAATATAACTCAGCTTGTTTGTACTCCTGCTATTCCAATTGATTTAGCACCTTAAAGGTCCGCCTTTGCCTAATGACTCCTTCAATTTGCTGTTCAGTATGCAACCCTCTGTCCTAACACCTGAATTTCCCCTCTCTGGGATCAATAAAGGCTTTTTATCTTAGCAGTGATACTGCTATATTTTTGCCTTATACTGTATGTTTTAAGGGAAACGTAATTGCCTGGATTATGTTAAGGGGCAATGTTTTTCGGGTGAAGGAAGTGCAAGGTTTGTGTAACGCATGCACGGCGTAGGAAGGATGTCGGAGATGTGGGCGTACAAAAACACATGACTTTGATACTGGAGACGGCTTTGCAAGCTGACTCCTGCATGTGGTTAGGGTTAGGCAAGCAAGTCACTTATGACTTCAATATTTAACCACGATCTTTCCTCAGTTTTAACCAAGTGCTGTGAGTGCCTTAACTGAACTATAAAAATGCATGCTTTAGTTGCTACAACTAATCGCAAATTAAGTGCACATTTTTTTTCTGTTCAAAATGTACCTTAAAGGGAGATTCGTCAAGTATTTAATTCTCTTATCAACGTGGGAGTGGGCAAATACGCTTGCTTTATGCAGATGTATGTATATATTTATTATTGGAAATCAATTAACAACACAAAACAATGACAAAGGGTTAGAAACCCTCCAGGTACTGCATTTAGCATGAAAAATATGCTCAAATCATAACATGGCAAACTGCAGCCCAACAGGCAACAACAGCTGTCAGTGTGGTGTGTCAGTGTGCTGACTTGACTATGACTTGCCACAAACTGCATGTGATTATTGTAAAGTGGGCATGTCTGTAAAGTGGAGACTCGTGGGTACCCATAGAACCCATTTTCATTCACATATCTTGAGGTCAGAGGTCAAGGGACTGCTTTGAAAATGGCCATGACAGTTTTTCCTCGCCAAAATTTAGCGCATGTTTGAAGCATTATTTAACTTCCTTTGCCACAAGCTAGTATGACATGGTTGGTACCAATGGATTCCCTAGGTTTTTCTACTTTCATTTAATGCCAGTATCTTCCCTCTAGCTTTAAAACTGAGCCCAGTGGCGGTAAAACTAATTTGCGTTAACGCATTATTATCGCGTTAACTTTGACGGCCCTAGCAAATACGTTCTCTATGAACATTTTAGCAACTTGGCGGACACATTCATTAAAAACATTTCCTCTTCTGTTGATACAACTTGTAATCCAGGTGGCATTATGTTTCTCTGTTGCATGTAAATAGATTTCTGTGAGTGAGGGTTGTTGTTTGCAGCCACCTGGGGGGATATGGCTCAAGGATAGATGTCTTATTGGTAAGCATGAGGTTTGACATTTAGTAACTCCAAACCTGTGTGCTGTCAACTTTTCATCACATTAATTCCATCCTTAGGTGACTGGGGTTACTCACTTAAGCCGTGGTTTGATGACCCTATTTGCCGACCTCATCACTTTGGGAGCTGCCCCCTTAGTGGAAAAAGAAAAGCATGGACGTGCTCCATCAATAGACTGCAACAATGGCTGAAGGCTGCGTCTGGATCAGACAAGAAAGTCTTGCAAAATATAATGCATTGCATGGTAGTGCATAGGGCTGTCACAATAACTGCAATATTGCAATACCGCGCTATTGACAAGCCAACCATAGGGGATGGCAAGCATGCACCACGATTCGATATTACGATTTATTGCGATTTGTGCTAACCTTTTAACACTAGACCATGGGAAAAAGTTGAATAACACACTTCTAGGGACTTTTACTGTGCAAAATATCTAAATTAATATGGTAAGAATGTTTGATTTTCAGCATGTATGTAGTCAGAGATGTCCTGAAGTCAAATATATCAGTCATTGTCAGGCATTATTTATTGCATTTTTTTTTCCAGCAACCTAAAAATCAAAGAATATAGACATTTTCGTCACAGATTAGTGGTATTTTCTTTTATTATTTTCTTTCTTTCCTTTCTAGTTTTACTAATCTTTGTCATTTAAAAAGCAACAATATACCTAATAATCACCTAACAATAAAGCTCATTTAACCAGCACTAAAATCAGGATAAATGAAGTAATTTGCCAAAAAAAAAAGGGAATAAAATTGCATATCGTGTTGTTGAGCCAATCATTATCACCGCGGGGGAAATTCCATCACCGCTACAGTCCTAGTAGTGCACAGTATAGCCCTGGCACAAAGACTCCCGTAATGCTATCCACAGTGGGACCCACATGCCAATTCACCCAGCAAATATGGAATGAATTCATGTGCATCAGCAGCTCATCATGCATTGCTAAATATGGTTGCTATATATGAGATGGAAAAAGTCAGTAAAGCTTTCGGTCCCAGAGTAAAGAGGAGGACCCACGGGCTCTCCACATTTAAGTGGCAATCAGACTGCTTGTGAAGCGTTAAAGCAAACTACTGATCACTGGCTGATCTCACCCTTGATCTTACCAAATGCCTCTTATAGACCTATTATAGATCAGCTGCCAGGATCGCGGGCTGCGCCTGAATGGAAATGACGGGGACCTCAAATCAGGCCATAATCTGTTTATTGCCGAAGGAACAGCTATGAGAACAGCTGTTCTCTACATGTTTTAACCAAAGACTAACTGGTTCGTGAGGAAATCGAGCTCAGATATTGAAATACACGGAACAATTATCGCCTATATGTAGTTTAACAGACTAGAAGAGTGAACAAAAGTTAGCTTTAGGGACTAAATGAAAAGAATATGTTTTGGAAATAAAGGCAAGTGGAGCTATGGGAGACCGGTGTAGCTGCAGAGGTGAAGATATATATTTATTATAGTTTCTCTTTCTGTCTCTTTCAATTAAATCTCAAGCTAAAAAGGTCAACGCGGTCAAGGAATTTATCCACAGTTGACTTTATGGTGTTTTTTTGCCTCAGACATCCATGCACCATCACCTTTGTTTCTTGTTCATTTTAGCGACTTGACTACAGCGTTCTGTTAAAATCACAGATTTCTTCTCTTAGCCTTGGTAGCCAAAATAATATACTAATGGCCCGGCATTATGACCCTGTTGGCAGCTTAATTATCTCGAGGCTACAGCTGTGGGGAAGAGCATGTACTATTTCACATTCCCTTCACTTGTTTCCAATATTTTTTTGGCAGTGGCCTGGTGTGTGGCATTATCATTATTATTTTTTTTTTTTTATGTTTTTTTGCAAGTGAACTTATTATTCTGTTCAATGCTCATATGTCTTCACCAATAACCATCATTGTCACTGCAATATCCCTTTCTGTCTCAAAGTCCTGTTCCATTACTGGTTCTTACCTTTTAGGCTGAACATGACAAGTAATATGAATGAGTTTTTTTTTTTTTTTTGTGGCAGCCGACTCTTTAGCTAAACACACCTCCAAATAGGTAATATGGGTATCATCAAATTTTGTAATCCATCCATTCATTATCTGTAACCACTTACAGGGGGGTGGTGGTTGGAGCCGATCCCAGCTGACATTGGGCGAAGGCAGGGTACACCCTAGACAGCTCCAAATTTTGTAATGCTTCATTCAAATGGATTTTGGTGACAAAGTTCCAGTTCCAACAACATTAAGCACTGGCTAGCTAGAAATTTGTTAAAATCATCTATGGAAAAAAAAGAACAACTTTAATTGTTACTTTAGCTTTTCATTCTTACAAATATAAGAGGGCTGTCAATCGATTAAACTATTTATTCACGATTAATCATGCATTTTTTTTATCTGTTCAGAATGTACCTTAAGGGGAGATTTGTCAAGTATTTAATACTCTTATCAACTTAGGAATGGGCAAATATGCTGCTTTATGCAAATATATGTATATATTTATTATTGGAAATCAAATAACAACATAACACAATGGCAAATATTGTCCTCACAGGTACTGCATTTAGCATAGAATATATGCTCAAATCATAACATGGCAAACTCAAGCCCAACAGGCAACAACAGCTGTCAGTGTGTCAGTGTGCTGACTTAATTATAACCTGCCTATGACTGCATGTGATTAGTGATTATCATAAAGTGGACATGTCTGTAAAGGGGAGACTCGTGGGTACCCATAGAACCCATTTTCATTCACATATCTAGAGGTCAGAGGTCAAGGAACCCATTTGAAAATGGCCATGACAGTTTTTCCTCGCCAACATTTAGTATGACATGGTTGGGACCAATTGAGCCTGCTACAACCTAAAGATCGTAAGTTGTGTTGATGCGTTAAAAAAATGAGTGGCGTTAAAACGAATCTGCGTTAACGCGCTATTGTTGCATTAACTTTGACAGCCCTAAACTATAATCAATATTACATTTTCACAACATGCTCTATATACACAATCTTTATACGTAAAGATCCCGTCCAGAGGCTTTTGAAGACCTAAAAATACTCTGCTTGGAATGATATGTTTTTTCCACAAAAAAAAAAAACCTACTTCTCCCTAATTGTAAAATCCAGGATGAATATGCAAATATCGTTCTTTTCAAAAGAGCCTACTCCACCTCAAGTTCATTCTCGCTGTATGTGCACAGGAGGGTTCACGTTTCCACATCACACTATTGTAAGTTGCATATCGGGTTGATCGGCTGCCGAACTAGTTGTGATGTCACAAAGCCATCTTGTACGTGAACGTGTTAACATTTCCCCTTCAACAGTTGAATTTTGGAAAGCTCAAACACAAGTGTTACAAAAAGCAAAACACATTTTTGAGTGGAAAGAGACATTAAATGATAAGGCTGGCATTTGTCTATATGTTTTAATGTCAACAAAACCCATTAAAAGACCAAAAGGAACAATGTGTTTGTCCAATATACCCCTACCCTGTCTGTTTCTCCCTTCCTCAAGTCCATTGGTTCCCATAGACGATGTAAATCTAAAGCCTATAGTACCCATTTTAAACGCTAGCCGTCGGCGTTACATATTGTATTCCTTAAGCACTTAAGCAAGCAATTAAGCAAATTAGTAGTAACATAAGCAATTGCTATGCAACCTTGACGCTGGCATTACAATATCATAATAATCCTAAACTATTAGAAAGCAGTTGGAATTAGAACATGAAAAAAACTTGTGGAAAAAGAAAAATACTTCAATACAACATCATCAAATTTAAGCAGCAGGAATGTGGCATTCATTACTGCAGTGCACTGCTGGCATGTGACTTTGATGTGCATATGATGTGCAAGTAGAAAGGAGCAAAAAGAACCGACACTGGAACGGTAACTACTCTGATAACGGAGCAGAAATCCTGTTGAAAGAGCCATCGCTTTTCATACACTCCAATTACATGACTCTCCTGCATGGCCATCATGAATCATAGAACAGATCATGATCCTTTAATGGAGACATTGAATCACTGACGAGTGGGGCTTGGCTGTTTCCTGATCCTGTTATTCTGTGCTCAGCGGTGTGAGGAACGGACTGAGAACGATTTCTACTTTTCACAAATGTGGTACACAAAGTGAAGTGAAGCACGCAAAATTACGCCTTGATCGAGGACATAATTGAGGGAACGATGAACGATGATGATGGAAAAATTTGGCTGCTAATGATATGGAAACTGGAGGGTGCATATCAGTATTGTCAAAGGGTCAACCGTGAAGTGTGACTGTTTCGTAAATTTCTTTATGTATGACATACTGATTTTCTGTTTGCCTAATCATTGTATATGTTGATATATCTGTTGAAGGTAAGCAACAGTTTTTCAGTGGTTATCAGTGACTGCGTTTACATGAGCACGGGTATCTTGTTTTTGAGCAATCGGGATATGGCATTTACATAAAAAATTAAAAACCTGGTTATGCAGATCCCTTTATAATTGATCATAAAATTATTCAGGTTTCTGATCGTCTCATCATCTCAGTCACTATATTGTGTACCATCCATAGACTGTATATACAAAGTGGACATAGTCACCGTGAAGTCACCCATTGGTTTGTGTACTGCTGTTTTGAAGTCTCGAGTTCAGCATTTTTGGCCATCGCCATTTTATTTTTTTGCAACCAGAAGTGACACAAGAGGGTGGAGCTAAATACAACCAAACACTGAATAAAACATTTTCAGGAGACAAAAATGTTACAATTATCTTTCATGAACTGAAAATACACTGTGAAAGGGTTTAAGTTGTAACACGAAAACGCTGACAACAACCACACCGGACAGGGTAGCCACGCCCTAAAGCATTACAATGTTTACTGAGGTAATAAATCAAGTGAGAAGTAGGGTCATTTTATCATAGACATCGATACAATCAGACTTATTTTTGCAACCAGAGGAGTCGCCCCCGGCTGGCTATTAGAAAGAATGCAAGTTTAAGGCACTTCCGCATCGGCTTCACTTTTCAGACCCAGAGGTTGCCCACTGGTACCATCAAAGAATGTTCAGAAACCTGGATAAGATGTTTACTTGGGCAAAATATAACTGGGATACTAATCTGTTGAACTGGAGACTGGAAACCGTGTGTCAATAGTTTTGTCTTTATCTGTGTGTTATCTCTCTTGATGGATTTGTGATATTCCAGAGTGGATCAATATTTGAGTGTCGATAAGTTCCATCCAAATGCCTCCTTTGGACTAAAGAATATCAATACAAGTCATATTTTAAGTAGTAATTTTAACATTTTGTGAAGATGAATGCACATCTGCTGCAGACAAAATGAAAACAATGATATACTGCCAATTACTGTATAAGAGAGAAGCTTTATCTCTCCTTCCATCTTCTCCTGTACATAGATACAGATGTGAAACACACTGTGAGAGACGGTAACAAGACAGAGTGAACTCTGCTGCGCTGGAAGTGATTGATTGAGTTAATTAGCTCATATTTTCAGTGGACATGATGTGAAAAGCCTTATTCTTCTAATGGTTGTTTGTCGAACATCGTTGTGGAAATGAATATCCGTTTTACTGCGGTTGCTGTAATGGAAAAAGTGCTCTGATCATTGACAGTTAATTGATACTAGTGCAACATACTTCTCGGCATTGATGTAAAGATGCTATTCCTGGTATTACTTTGTATTAGGTGGGAAAAATCTGTTATGTTGACCATGCATATAAAGGTGTTTTCACAGTTTGTTTTTTTCCAACCCAACACTTATAATAGTAGAAATACATGGAAATGAAATGAAATTTTTTTCAGAGGCATTCACATTTAATCAGAATGGACGAACAGTGTGTTAAAGGGGACATATCATGCTCATTTTCAAATTCATACTTGTATTTTCGGTTTCTACTAGAACATGTTTACATGCTTTAATGTTCAAAAAACACATTATTTTTCTCATACTGTCTGAATATACCTGTATTCACCCTCTGTCTGAAATTCTCCGTTTTAGCGCCTGTCTCTCCCTCTCGAAAAAACCCAGATTGCTTCTAATGAGTCTGCATGTGACATAGGAAGGGGAGCCAAATCTGAATGGCTTGGTGATGAATCACGTTTTGCGATCAGGGGTTTTTATAACCCGCACCCACCCGACCCATTATGAGAGCAAATTCCACACAGCTCGACCCACAAAAATATACGTCAATCGTGGTGATTGCACGGATCATGTGTTAAGATTACGTACTGCCACCATGGTAGGTGTGTGTATTTGTGTTTGAGGGAGAGAGTGAGGCAATGATTTTGTAAGTTATTAATAACTTACTCGGAACGCTGCTTTTGTCAATTTGTCACCTGCCCGCCGGAACCCGCAATATTTTCTAGTAAGCTCAAACCACTCCAGATACCCAAACATACACCGATCAGCCATAACATTATGACCACCTGCCTAATATTGAGTAGGTCCCCCTTTTGCCGCCAAAACAGCCCTGACCCGTCGAGGCATGGACTCCACTAGACCTCTGAAGGTATGCTGTGGTATCTGGCACCAAGCCGTCAGTAGCAGATCCTTTAAGTCCTGTAAGTTGTGAGGTGGGGCCTCCGTGGATCAGACTTGTTTGTCCAGCACATCCCACAGATGCTCGATTGGATTGAGATCTGGAGAATTTGGAAGCCAAGTCAACAACTCGAACTCGTTGCCATCCACATGATGTAAAAGAAAACGTGATTCATCAGACCAGGCCACCTTCTTCCATTGCTCCGTGGTCCAGTTCTGATGCTCACGTGCCCATTGTAGGCGCTTTTGGCGGTGGACACGGGTCAGCACGGGCACCCTGACCGGTCTGCGGATACGAAGCCCCATACGCAACAAACTGCGATGCACTGTGTGTTCTGACACCTTTCTATCGGAACCAGCGTTAACTTTTTTCAGCAATTTGAGCTACAGTAGCTCTTCTATTGGATCGGACAACACGGGACAGCTTTCGCTCCCCATGTACATCAATGAGCCTTGGCCGCCCATGACCCTGTTGCCAGTTCACTGGTTTTCCTTCCCTCGACCACTATTGGTAGGTCCTGACCACTGCAGACCGGGAACATCCCACAAGAGCTGCAGTTTTGGAGATGCTCTGACCCAGTCGTCTAGCCTTCACAATTTGGCCCTTGTCAAAGTCGCTCACATCCTTACGCTTGCCCATTTTTTCTGCTTCCAACACATCAACTTCAAGGACAAAATGTTCACTTGCTGCCTAATATATCCCACCCACTGCCAGGTGCCATTGTAACGAGATAGGGGAAGTGAATAACATTGACTGTCAGTTGTCATAATGTTATGGCTGATCAGTGTATGTTCATAAGCACTGAAAAAGTGAGTTTTCCATGATATGTCCCCTTTAAGCCTTTATTTGATAAAAGCTTTAAACATTTATCGACCATCTCCCTGCTATTGCCAGTAACTATTTACCACTCGCCTATACTGCTCTCGTTCACAATGATAGTCCAAAACCAAGCTCACTGCGTTTTCAAAGTTTTCTCAACATCAAAAATAGAATGTAAATAAAAAGCATTTTATCTCCAAACCTTTTGGTAAAGGTCACATATTCCTTATCTGAGCTGCATAAAACCTCTTTTACACTATCCTTATCTTCAGCTTAAAGAACATCCTTATATCATGGCAGTTCTGGTTAGATTCGCTGCCTGCAGGTTATCCTTGCCTTAACTGTAGCCTGCGTGCTCTGTCGTCTGACTGACTGATGTGCTTTCATGAATCATGTGGTCAGATTTCTAAACCAACGCACTACATTTTGTCATCCTGACATCTCCATCCAAGCGTACAAATGCCACGCTGTAGAAAGTTTGCCTCAGAGTGAAAATTAGAATTCACAGAAGAAAGAAAAACATATATTTAGCTAGAGCATTGGCTGGAGTGGTGTATGAGAACAAAACTGTGCCCCAGAAATCATTTCTATGGTTAGAATTGTCAAATTTCCTGCATTTGCAAATTGACGTGTTCATTTTAGTTGGATGTGGAACAGATGTCTTAGCTTATTCCACTATGTTTTTTTTTGGGTCTGTGTTGTTGCTCGAGGGCTTTCACATTTTGAGGTCCTTCCAGTGCTGCTTGGCTGCCCTGTTAGAAGAGTCACCCAAATCAAAGATGCACTGTGTTCTTTCAAATAAAATCAGCTCATACATGATGTCTTATTTTTTTTGTCTAGCACCCATGTTTTTAGCCTTTAACTATTTTTGATCTGTCAAAGTAATCACTGGTGATGTGATCGCTGGCATATATTCAATAAGAGCGTTTGTCTAGTTCTCATTCAATCGGAAGTTGAATGTGTTTTTTTGGCCACATGGAGGTGGTGCATGGCAGAATATTCCAAGAGAAATTGGTGCCATTTCTTACAGTTTGAAGCAAATGCACACAGCTCTCTGTGTGCCGTGGATACACAACAGCTAAATATTCGTGTTGCTCCTCTTTGGAGTGCTTCACTCCCGTAAAGTTCACCCACAGTTCACTTTTTAAGGAGATGAGGGACTCCTCTGACGGGGAGTCACTCCACCTTACAACCGCCCTCACCACTTTAAAAACAGCAGCCGCTGACAAGTGAATTTAACTGTGAACGCGATGAGCCTGCATAGCACATATCCAAGTTGTAGAAGCAGTGAGAGCACAAAGTAAATCCAGTGTTTACCACAAGATTTTTGGGAGACTGTGGTGGGTGGACCTTGGACCCTCTGGGGGGGGCCGGGGGCATGCTCCCCTGGTCGAAAAATTGTGTACCTTTTAAAGTTAAACGCATCAATCTGGAGCACTTTGAGAGCAAAACTAAGGCTAGATCTAAGAAGAACTTTTTGCTCTTGTAAACAATGTTGTGCTCTCTCAGTGGTGGAACGTAACTAAGTACATTCAGGCTACTCAAGTACTGTACTTAAGAACAATTTCGAGGTACTTTACTTGAGTATTTCCATTTCATGTGACTAAATTTATACTACTACTCCACTACATCTCAGAGGGAAATATTGTACTTTTAATTTCACTACATATATTTGACAATATTGCTTACTACCTACTTTGCAGATTCAGATTCTTCATATAAAATATAAATCAACTTATAAACTATGATGTATTATTAAGTAGGATATAAAGTAGTTCAAATTAGCTCCATCTTTACCAGCTGCAACATTAAAGTGATGAACGCATGAATGCATCAATAATTATAATCCAATGATACACCGTAATATATATTCTTCTGAAATGAGCCATTCTGTATAATGAGTACTTTTACTTTTAAGTATATTTTAATATTAAAACTTTTGTACTTTTACTCAAGTAACATTTTGAATGCAGGACTTTTACTTGTAACAGAATATTTTTACACTAATATTACTTTTGCTTAAATAAAAGATCTGAGCGCTTCTTCCACCACTTTGCTCTAATAAATAATTTAATCATAAACACATTAGTTGTATAGATATGAATGGTGATGACACAGCAAAAAAGTCACACTCACAAAGCATGGTAAATGAGACGGGGCTGTGCTTGAAGACGAGTCGGGTGGTTTGCCGAAATCGGCGCAGACCCCTGACGCACCGAGGACAGTCAACCCTGGTGGACACCCCTGCAGGAAGAGAGGGCACAGTGATTTTCCATAGTTAATTGAGATTAATTGCAAATTAATTGCACATATGTACCTTAAAGGGAGATTTGTCAAATATGTATATGCTTATCAACACGGGAGTGGGCAAATATGCTTGCTTTATGCAAATGCATGTATATATTTATTATTGGAAATCAATTAACAACACAAAACAATGACAAATATTGTCCAGAAACCCTCACAGGTACTGCATTTAGCATAAAAAACATATGCTCAAATCATAACATAGGGGTCAGAGGTCAAAGGACCCCATTGAAAATGGCCATGCCAGTTTTGCCAAAATTTAGTGCAAGATGGAGCGGTATTTAGACTCAAGTTAGTATGACATGGTTGGCATCATATGATACCAGAATATTCACTCTAGGTTTAAAATTAAGCACGCTACAACTTAAAAATTGCAAGTTGTGTTAATGCGTTAAAGAAATTAGTGGCGTTAAAACTAATTTGCATTAACACGATATTGTCGCGTTAAGTTTGAAAGCCCTAATATATACAGTATATACACACACACACGTACCTGTGTCTGGAAATGTGAGTGAGACCGAAACTTCAGTTCCATTTTCATCAGCACAAGAAGACTTCTAAAATCAGGGCTATTTTCTGTTTTAGCAGGCAGAGGTAACTCTATTCATCTTGTTGCCTCGAGTACTGCAATGCTTGTAGTGATTGTAGTGGAGCTGTAATACGAAGCCATTCAAAACAAAGCATATTTTGCATATCACCTCAAATTGTTGCCGTTGTTGTTAGTCAAAACCGGCGAGGGTAAAAGCACCAAGTCAAGTGTCGACCAATTATCAGTATAACACTAAAAGCAACAAAGAATGAGCGGCACTAACACATCTTAAAAACATTGTTTCAGTAAAAAGCATATCTCCAAAAGAGTTTTCATTTGTGTGACAACTGCACACTGCATTATTTAGCTACCCGAAGAGCAATAGCATAACACCAGAGTGAAAAAAGGCACACTCGTAGCCATGTCTGGAGACATAAATCAGTCAGAAACTATGCCTGTATTTCTGCAACGTCGCCCAACCTGATTCATCAGAATGTTTTTCCTGGTGTCATTCCTGCTACCTAACACTTGTTTCCTGAGCTTGTTTTCCTGCTAGAGGAGGGTGTGTAGAGACAGTATATATTAGCAGTTTTGAATGGGGAAATCGGTTATGCACCACTGACAGTGTAAGACATGCAGTCAGCAAAACTGGCAAATCTTTTAGCGGGTGTCATAAAATCTCCCAGACACACTTTCAGGGTCACACAGCAACAGAAACACTGTGTATGTATTTTTGGGACGACTCATGCAAGTGGGGGGGGGAAAGTAGTTCCGCTGTGGATTTGATGGATGCCAGACTTGTATTTTGTCGCACAATCTAAATGTTTTTTCAAACCTGAATTACTGCCACGA